>WYDI02022507.1:32883-78994 GCA_009867235.2 Psittacus erithacus | reverse complement strand
TGTGTTTTTTTTTCCCCCCCTTGGGCTCTCTTACTTTTCCTAAATTCCCTTTCCCCCCCTTTGTCCTTCGCTGGGGTTCCCCCTCCTCCCCCAAAACAAAAATCCCCCCCCCCCCCCCCCCCCCGCCCGTGATGAGTTATTGTTTGATGATAGCTGGATAAGTGGTGAATTCAGACTGTTTTGTGCACAAATACACTTCTGCTGTGATCTCCTTATTCCTTCTCTACTGTAGATTCTTTGGGCTGTGGACTACTGGTCTGAGAATCAGTAGTGTGAAAACTAGAGTTCTGTCTTCTATTACAGTTTTACTGTTGCTGAAAATTTGCATGACTCAATTACAGTACAGTTACTAGTTTTGGTACAGCCTTTATTTCTGCAGTATCTCCTTTCTAAATGGACGGTGTTCTGAAGCTTTTTGATCCACAAGCTCTTTGACTCTGCTCAAACAACAGTATGCAATGTAAAATTAAGTTTGTGGGTATTATTAAATCTATTGATAACTATTTGTTTGGTTTTAGGTAAGTTTTACCTTAAAATTAATATATCAAATAGTTTCTTTCAAAATAAAGTAAAATGTAAGGTGTTATGAATTTAAAACACACACATTTCTCATCAAAGAAATCTTATTAGAGCAAAATAGGCTAATGAAGTACTCAGAACTTTGGCAAGAGGAACTGATGAGGGTTTGAAAGAAGAGAGGAACAATTTTTAATATTGCATGCATGCGTGCATAACTGTCTGAATTGAGAGGAAAAGTACCATATCAACACTGTCACATTATATTGATCAGGCATCAGCATCAATCCTTATTAAATAGGCAGCTATTTAAAGTGGTATATTTGACAATGGCATCTGTTTATTTTCTATATGATTATGTGCCTGCTGACATGTTTATTTGCTTGACATAATTTAAATACTGTGTTTAAAATGTTGCTGACTGAGAAATATTTGAATTGCACCAGACACAGAGAGGGAAGAAAATCATTCCTTCTATGGCTGATACGAACATGTATGAATATCCGGTAATATCTACAAACAAATCAGCTGATTTATGTACCAACTTAATTCCAAGAGAGCACTCTAATAAATGGAATGTAATGCCTATATATATATATATACACATATATATATGTGCACTAAACATTATTTAGAAATCAGTTTTATATGGATTAAATTTAAAGAGATAATTGCAGCAAATCTTTGTGGTGTTGAAAACCTTGGGGGACCTTGTTCCTTGTGGATTATTGTCAGACAAATCTGTGGTATCAGCTTCCCTAAGAAACTGTCAAGAATGGATTAAAACCTGTGGGTTCTTGGCCATTAAACTTGCCTCTGCAGTGATGTAGTAGATATCCCTTACCATTCTAATTGCTGGATTCCTCTATTCTTCCATAAGCAAAAGGTAAACTGCTGTTCTTCCCCCTGGCTTACTATAAATTACAGTAATTTCAAGAGAAGGGTATTGTGGTGCCTGCTTCTTTAATGAAGCGCCTCAGTGGTACATCCCTTCCATCTGCTATCTGATTTTTCTTTTGTCCCATTATTAACAAGGCTTTTATCATCAAACTTTGCCTGCCTTGTATGAAACTCCATTTGAGGATAGTCTGGACAACCGTTAGTAATTCTTAGCTGCATTTTAACTTGCACATCAGGAAACTTCTCTAGTAGTTTTGGGGTTCAAACGTAGGTCATCACAATTTCACTTTCTGGAGCAAGCAGTGAAAGATTGGTTAAACTCCATTTTGTGTTAGGTAAAATGGATAAAGTTGATTTAACTCCATTATACCTAAGCTTCATGATTGAGCTTATGCTTTCTGTCACAAGCTTTTGTTCTGTGTTGAATCCCTCAGTTTAGTAGTGGAAAGTGTATAATAGTGTTCACTACCCATAAGTATAATTATTACATTTTCTACTAAATGTTTTACAGATAATCACTTTAATCCCATAAAATGCTCAAACTCTGACATGGCTGTGCTGAGGGCTGTCTCTTTAAATGCAGTTCTGTGTCCCAATATTGTGTTCTTAAAGTATATGGGAAAGGTTAAAGAGGTTGAAGTTGTGGTTGGGCAGTGCTGCACGGTTGAAGACCCTTTCCCCACTCCCATTTGAAACAGACAACCCATCAGTGAGCGGCACAGGCCACCAAAGCGTTGAAACTTGGATCTAATTAAGGAGTAGTAATGGGGGGTCTGTATTACCCACTGTGTGATAGGGATTGGTGATGGTGAGTGTCGTGTGGTGAGGAAGATGATGCACTGCAGAATGTTAGTGGAAGACTTCAATTACTTAGTGTGGCATGTGTCCAGTCCACATCTGGGACATCATGAGAGTAGACTTTCCATGTTCAGTGACTGTTTCATAGATCCAAGCTCTAGCAAAAAGCCCATGGGAGGGCAAGTAACATTGCTTTTATCCTTAGCCGTTCTCAGTTTTAGTTTAAAATGTACATCAAAAAGCCACCCTAAAGGCTGAAACTAGGATATATGTATGCAGAGCTAAAAATTATTAAAACCCCACTAAAGTTGCTTTCAGTTTCAAAAAGATGAGCTGATTTACAAAGAGGAGCCTTGTTGAAGAGCAAGGAACATCAGCTAAGAGACCTGCATCTTTAGTGTCTCCGTGGACCTGACTTAAGGATGTCTTCTGCAAGACAGACAAATGCAGTCTTCCCCCCTTCTGCTCCTGAATGAGAATAAAGAATGGTTTAAAGGAAAGCTGAGCGGTTAAAAACAGAATAAAAGAGGTTGTTAATTCAGTGAGTAAAAGGAGGTAATGTCACAGCTTTAAAATTATTCAAAGATGAAGCATGTGACCTACTGTTTGTGCTGTACAGCAAATTGCTTAAAATAGTTTGAGTAGTTGAGGACTGGAAACTGGCAAAAGTGGTGCCAATGTTTTAAAAAAAGGATCCAGAAGAGACCTGTGGAGTTACAGAATTGCAGATGCTCCCTCCATGCTATAGTTGCCTGAAACCTAATTCCTATGAATGTGATTTACCATTTGGTTGCATTAACACTGTATTTGAATAGAGCAGCCTTATCAAATCATTCCGATAACCCTGACAATGCTGTTACAGTATGTTTGTCATCAGTGGTTTTATATTTGTTTCCAGGTCATTAGTTAAAATCGCAGAATGGTTTGGATTGAAAAGGACCTTAAAGCCCATCCAGTTCCAACCCACTGCCATGGGCAGGAGCACCTTCCACTAGACCAAGTTGCTCCAAGCCCCATCCAGCCTGGCCTTGAACACTGCCAGGGGTGGAGCAGCCACAGCTTCTCTGGGCAGCCTATGCTAGTGCCTCATCACCTTTGTAATAAAGAACTTTTTCCTGATACCTAATGTTATGTGCATCATTGTTCTGTTGACATGGAATGGTCAAATTCAGTAGCAATTCTTCTGACAGCTACTTTTAAAAATTCAGTTGATGAGCAGGTTCTTAACCCAGAAGCTTTTGCTGTTTCTTAGAGATATATTTTCTAAAAATATAGTTTGCAGGAAGTTAAGAGCTCTGAACAATTCGAAGTCTGATGCCTTCGTGCTTACTTTATCAGCAGAGGCAGTAATTTAGACACCCTGACCCTCACCTCCTCCACCCAAAAGCACTGAAGAACTCTTTTCAGAAATTGCAGCAATTTACTTGCAACCTTATTTTTTCATAAAAATCTCACCAACTGATGTTACTTCACTTTTTCTGTGGAAAAGCTGACACAGGATTAAAATCATTACTTTACCTAGCATTGATACCATCCTAGCTGTCCTGGATAATAAACTTCCTGGATAATCTGCTTACTCCTTGACTCTAATTTGCCTGGGCTTTTTTTGACTTTTCCTCTGCTTCCTGTTGCAAAAGAAGCTTTGAAGGCAGTACTGAGAAGGAAAGGGGGCTGCTAGTGTAGGGAAGTTCAGGAGCACAGGACAAAGCGCTACAGTGAACTGATAACACTGATGTCTGGTAACTTTGAGGTATATTTAGAATTGTGCTGCTGTTGTGTTTGTGTTTTGTCCATTGCAGCTCGCACTTTTAATTCAGTTGCTTTCTACTTTAGTGACTTCAGAAGGAAACCTTAGGAGACAGGAGTTTCTTCGGCTTCTTTACCTATTCTGGAAAGAGCTTCTCCTTCCCTTAAATTCCACCTTGACTGAACAGATTTGTGCTGGGCTGTGAGATCATTCTGTCAATACAGGCTTGTTTATGCCACAGCTTTCCAATTTCAGAAGTCTCCTTTCAATATTGAAACATCCACCTTATGCATCAGCAGTTTATTTTTCAGCATGAACTGTGAATTGCTACTGGTGATTGTTAGTAATTATTTCTTCTATGAAGATCTAATGTTTTGGTAGAATTGAATTCTCTATTTTCTCATGTAGTTTCCTGCATTAATCAGTTTCTTCCTGGGTCCTGTCAGACTCAGTAGGATATCAGTCTTCTGAGAAGCTTCTTTTGTTGATGCATTTAGAAAAGGCTCTATTTCTTTCATGGAATGAATTTTTTCTAGGGATGCTGCCAAGACTCAGAAGACCAAGAAATCTTATGGCTTTGTATTTGAGCGTAATCAAACTGGCATTCATCATCATTTTGTCTTTTTAGAGCTGGAATAGACTTGTAGATGAATATGTATTTTTGGCATTTGGCTTTAACCAGATTTGAAAGTAATGGCGTAAATGAACATGATTGCCAGAAACGTTGAGCAGTTGCAGGGAATCAAAAGTTCCTGCAGTTGTTTCTTCTTTCCTGGTAACTTCCAAGCCAATGGCCAATTTCATCCCAGCTAGAAAAGAAGAAATGTCAAAAATAATTGTTACTGCAATTGGAACTGAGTAGGAGGCACCCCCTCACATTCTCTCCGAGAGAGGCAGTTCATTGTTCCTTGTGGCTTGGCAGCTCTGGTGACACTCAGGTTTGACAGCTCTCTATTAGCTGGGGGAGTTGCTGTGTCCTGTTGGGTGGAGGTAACACACGAGAGCCGGGGTTATGTCTGTGAGGACTGTGGAGGGAGCAAGATGACAAAGAGACAAACTTGAGTCTGTAGGAAACTGGGTATCTTTAGTTCTGTTACTTGTGGAGCAGCTTGTTTATTTTGCAGTACTCAGAGAATCTGACGTCTTTCGGCTTCCAAAACCATTGACGTTAGTGACCTAACTCTGGGCAAGATTGGAGGGAGAGCTTTTGAAATGCTTCTTGTTATGGTTCCTTGTCAGTTTGGCATATCACTTTTACTGTGTAAGGAATGGTGGGATGCTACCCCAGCAAACTGAAGATCGTTTGACGTGCTGCCTTTGCAGCAGTCTGTGCTTGTCCCAAGCTGAGACTGTGCTGAAAGGGCAGCACAAGGAAGTGATGGGTATCTTCCCTGCACTGTAAATCCGACCTTTCCAAATGAGGGGAGAGAACCCTCACGTTTTGGTTCTGTGTATTGGAACAGAGCATACTTGTGGCATCATCTGCAGTTCATTTCTTTGCTTTTCACTCCTAAAGACATTAAAAAAATTAGTATTCTACAAGCTTGAAAGAGAGACTATTATCTAATTGGCTTTTGGTTAGGAGGATACTGATTTCTAGGTCAATGTAAAACAAATGAGCATTTAAATTGAAGAGGAGCAGCTGTTCCAAAGCCCCTTTCCACAGTGCTTGGTTTTGTTAAGGATAATTATGTCTAATTTTAAATTATGATAGCTTTGAGTATTGAGCTTTGCCTTGTTTCATCCACTAGCTCATTCTGCTTCATCAATAAGCATGTTCCATCATGGAGCTAGGTTTCTGATTGAATTTATTTTTCCGGGCCTTTTGAATTGTGAAGAGAAATGCAGCTTTTAAAGATGGGGTTTTCAACACTTTCATGCCAATGTTGCCATACTCTCATTTTATTTTTTGAGGACTCAAAACAGGTACACTGTTGTCTGATACTGGTGGGAAAATACATGTTTTTATAAATATGTAAGATTTTTTGTCCATATTTTTAGCTTGAAAATGGAAACAATTAGACTCTGGTGCTGAAAAATCCAAGAAAGCTGTTGGAAGGACACATATGCTAAAGATGTCATGTGGATCACATAGTGCTTGTTTCAATTAACACATTGATATTCTCTGTTGGTTCTTGAGACAAAAGCCCAGGTGACAATTCAAATGATGCATGAAAATCGTGTTTCCATTTTTTTCTGGTAAGCTTAGATTTATTCCTTTTTTAAAGCAAAACCCAACAGATTTCAACTGTTAAGCTCAATGTTATATTAGTAATTCAGTAGGATGCCTGACCTGTTTAAAGAACATATATTGCAAGTATGTTGCTGCTGCAATGAAGCACATTTGTTTTTATGAAATGTTTGTTGCTGGACTTGGCAGTGTTGTAGCGTCAGGCATAGGAATTGTGTGTTTGAATTGACTTTGGAATAAAATGTATCTCTAACTGTCAAGATAAAATATATGTATTTTGCATTTCAACTGGAAATGGGAGCGTTTTTTTTTTGACCTAATTTTATGGAAAAAGGTTGTCTAAAGGTGCCTTTTAAAATAATGAATGTCATCCTTTTCCACTGAGAAATAGTATTTGAGACTCTAAGTCAGCATCTCTTACATTCTTCTGTTTCTTCTACCCAGACTAAATGTAATAGGTTCTGTTGAACAAAACCAAAAAAGTTTGAGATTGCCAAATTCTTACAATGCACCTGTGGGTTTTGGAGGAAAAATGACTTCCCTATTAAAAAAAAAAAGCAAACCAGAAACCAAAGAGGAGAACTTATAAAAATGGGAAGTCCGACACAGATCCTGGAGGAGAGGAAGGACAAAAAAGGAAGTTGTCACTGTGCTGTAAGTCTTTGAAAGCCTGAATGAATTTATTCTTTATCTTTTTTTTCTGGTTTGGTGGATGAATGTTGGGAAAAGGGATCTCTATTAAAAACAACCCACTTTGAAATGTCTAGCATTTTAAATGGTGAGAAATGAATAGCAAAATCTTGTCTGAGACCAGAAAAGGAAGAATAAAATCTGTCAGAATCCATTGGCAAAAAAGCCCTGCTGTGAGATGCCTCCTTAGATATCAGTGTAAGCTTAGTCTGGTATAGACAAGTTGAGTAGAGGAGAGTAAAACTCTCTAACTCCAAATATTTTGGCTTATCATCTGCAAGTGTTAATTTTAAAGGCAGTGTTTGAATGTATGTCATGTTTGTCTTAAGCAGGCAAAATAGTGCCATTTTTGGAGACTTGTCCAAGCACTTCAATGTCAGCTGGAAACCATGGTAAAATTCAAGGTATACTGAAATGAATTGCACGTGGGTTAAATTGGAAAAATATATTCAGTGCTGTAGTGTAATAATGAAAGAAAAATCAGTTGTTAACTTCCATGTGTTTTTCCTAATGAGTATGTCTGACTTTCTAATTCATTATTTCTCAATGTTATGCTAGTGCAATAGCAGAGGCTCCTCGTTTTGCAAAGCACCGAGTGTTTGTTCTGAAGAACTGAGTGTGCAAAATGACAAATACCCTATAGATACAACTGAGAGGGAAAAATACAGTGAAGTACAGCTTGGCATAGTCTCATACCTCTGCAGGTTTCAAGAAAACCTCTCTAACTCTGTTAAGGAATTGCTGTCTCTATGTAAAAATTGTCTAGCTTGTACTTCAAAGTTAAATCTGGCTTCACTGATGAAGTAAGAATTGGAAGCAGAAAAGTTTGGGACGAGTTTGGAGAAAAGGCACGTATGTGTATGAGAACCACTGCTGCTGTGGTGAGGCTGCAGGAGGAGCGCTGCTAGCCAGGAGCGTGGAAGAGGATGGTGGAGGAGTTTCTACGTATGGTAGAATTTTGGGGGTGTTTCTCAGTGTGTGCTTGCATGAGATGAGATCCATCTGTGTTTTGTAGCTTTTTTTGAAACAGTTTCTGTGGCAAAATAGCTTTTGGGCTAACTGGGTTCATGATGACTTTCCTCTGGAATTCTTGAAGCTATAGGTTTTGTTGCTTCTATAAACTTTTCAGTATACACGAATACCGTCCATTAGAGAAACACACAAGGGTTGGTATTGGGGTCCTTGAGCTTTGCTTCTGTTGCCATTCTGCTTAGGGGCGTTCACTGCCTGTGCTGAAGTCCTAATGTGTGGAGTGTGAGGGTTGTCTTACAATAAAGTAAGAGAATCCTGATTTTGGTAGTATCATCTAAATGTTTACTAAACAGACATTAAGTTTCTTCTGGTTTGAATTTGCAGCATATATTGAAAGCGACTCTGCCTGTTGAAAAGAGCGTTTCTTTTAGAAACGGTGTTTGAAATGTAGCATCTGAGAAGCTAGCTTCCATTCTGCTCTAATGCCAGTTTAACTCCAGAACAAGAATGTTTGTGTAGTGAGTTCAGCATCTTCTGTGAATAGTAAAGTTTAATTTGAGGATTCCTTTTCCAAAAATGTTAGCTTTTGAAGGGGCCTGGGCCAGGGAACTTGTTTCTGCCTGGGAGCCGCTGCCTGTTCTGAGTATACCTTCTCTGGTACAGTATGAAAACAGTCGGTCTGTAGATGAACGAACTCTTTCCTCCACTCTTGTCGACAGCAAATTTACATTTGTATGGAAGATTAGTGGGTGTGCCGCTCCTCATAATGCATTGAATGTGGGGGATGGGGCAGCCTAGGTTAGACTAGGAGTCTAAACCTAACAAACTGGAAACAGAAAATGCATTGCAGAAGCCCGATTATTGTGTAAACCTTGAGGATTTTAGACATCTTTTCAGCATTTCTCCTCCCTGGGACCGAGTCTCATGAGCAGAGCTTGTTGTGATTCCGAATGAGCTCCCGTTGGGGTTCGTTGTTAATGCGAGGCTTTGCTCCAAAGGAATCAAGATTCCGTTATCAAACAGAATCTTGTAAATAGGCAAGAAACCCAGAAGAAATTCAGACAAGCTGTCAGGCGAGTTCCCTCAGCCTGACTGCCAAGTTACCTCCTCAGCCGTCCTTGTTTCAGTAGTCTGTTAGTTTATCTCAAAGGGACACGTTTTTAAATCTCCAGATAAACATAGCTTGATCCAAATAAATAAAACTCCTCCAAACACTTAAGTTTCCAATTGACAGCGAAACATTTGGCTCATTTGGGCTGCAGAGACAAATGTTACCGAAGGCTTAAGAAAAAAAATTCCACTGACATTGTCAGCTGATGATCTTTTGAAAAGTGCTCTTTTTTCCCAGCAAACAACGTGTTATGTAAGGAAATGTTATATCTTTAAGGTTTGCCGCGGCGTGATGTTCTGTTGCTTTTAGTTGTGACTGAATACAGTAAAAAATACAATGAATTCTGAATCGTGAAAAATGCGGTTTTGAATCTCAGTATTTTAGATCAGTTGGTCAGAAAAGTTCCTTGATAATAAAAGTATGCAATAAAAGCCATTGCATCTGATTGCAGACAGTTAAGAAGCTGTTGGGTTTTTTAACCTGATTTTTGGGTGGGAGTACTCATCACTGGAGCATCCTTTACACCATGTCTCCCATGCTAGGGTCCCAGTCCTGTGGATCAGATTTCTGCTGTTTCTGTAGTTGATACTAAATATCACAAGCAGCTTAATACCTTTTCTAACTTGTCAATGTAAGTGGACTTACAAACTCATAACACTAGAGGTCTGTGTGAGAGAGGTGTGCGGATATTGGATTCACTTAACCTATGCTAGAGAGTACGTTGTTTTTTGTATCCACAATGTAATGGTTTGTTTGCTAAGATAGCCTTTACTGGTTTTGCTTTTTTGGTAACAGTAGGTTTCCATTCTGACGCAATGGTTTAGATCACAAAAGATGGCAGGATGCAGTGCCAAAAATCTGAACAGACTAGGAAGTCACAGCAAAATGAATGGCTCTCTTCTTCATATTTTACGTAAATCTTAGTAAACCTAATGAAACATTTTCCATGAATGTTGAATAATGCCTCATTTCAATATCAATTTAAGGTACGTAGAAGGTATTTTATGTTCAGCATAGATAGTACAAGCAAACTAAACACAGCTCAAAGATGAGCCCTGTAATTCTACACAGATACGTCTTTGTGCCTATGTGTATGTGCAGTCTAGTACAGTAGATAGACTCCTCTCTTATTACCACCCTTTACAGTTGCTCTAGTGATTAGAAAATGTGAGTAATAGGGTTATTCACAATTTCTCTGTTATGTTTTCATAAAATGTATTGTACATAGGAACAATCACACTACTCCATAGCGAGCCCCTGTGGTCATTGCTTTCCTGTCTGTGAAATCAGTACGCCTTTGGTCATCTTCCGCTGATGCTATTTGAAAACCTGTGGGCTGCACAGTAACTGAAAGAGTTGTTGCTTCAATTGTGCTGAAGTTAACAGATGGAGAAGTCCAGTCATCTTCAGGCAGTTACTGGAACTGTTCTAACCTCTCGGATTTTTCTTCTGTAAGATGGAGGAGTAATAGATTTTGGTAGCAGGCAGTGGGTGAGGTCTGAATCAGCATGGGTGAAATTTCTTGTTGTCAACAGAAATGAAATACTGATCTATATCTAAGAACAAGCCCCTCCTAGAGAGGTGGTGTTGGTTGCTGTGTAGTGTGTAAAGAGTATAATTCCAGGTATATTCTTAGTGTTCTTGTTTATCTTGTCATACTTGTGGTCTTTCCTGTGTTAATCAAAGGAAGATTGAGTTACTAACGTCTTCTGACTCTCATATTTTTCTACATCTCTTTGGCTCTTTGCAGTTTATTAGTATTCATCTTGAAATACAGGTAGCAGATGAGATTTTCCGTAATGATTTCATCAATACCATAAACAAAGACAATACCACTCATTTATAACTTGAATTCTTTTGGTCTGTTCAGGGCTTACATGAATTACTACAGCTCTAACACTATGTTGAGAATTATTTTTCAGTTTACAGTTTCCCTGTTACCCCTACTTCCTTTGTAGGGCTGATGCCCCTTAGAATGGAAAAACACTGTTGTCTTCAGCGAGCATTGCCTTTGTACTTTCTACCTAAATAAAAACTGATTATACTGGATGAGCCCATTAGCTTATCTCTGCTAGCAGCTGATAGCAGGTGTCTAAGGCAGGATCTCTTCCCAGAACACTTGCAGCTGTTTCTGACTCTGGATCGTCTTCAGTGTATTTTCCTCTTATAAGAGTTCTTGGCAGATTCTTCAATGAATTTGTCCAAAGGCTTTTAGCTGTGTTCATGATTTCCCCACCCTCCTCCCACCCCCAGCCTTTTACAGCAAGAAATAGCCCAACGTGACTATTGTATACAGCAGTACTTCCTTTTGTTTCTTTGGAAATTGCTCTTAGCCTCATTTAATTCATCCCAGTATCGGCAAGCTGGCGAGCTATCCTTCCCTTCTTACCAGACGAACCATTGCAGGAACATACCTACTGGAAGTTCATATCTCTTTCCACTTCTTGATGTCTTCAAATCAAGATTGAATAGCTTTTTCAGAGAGAGAGATGCAGACGAACAGGAATGGCTTGGATTATGTCCAAATGATCCCAATACCACACTATGCTTTCTCTTTTCTCATTGCTGCAGAACAAAAAACCCAGTTTTTTTCCCCCAGTTTTGTTAATTTGATCGAGGAACAAAAATGGGCTGGAGCTTATTGAAGTTATTGGTGAGCAAACTTTGATCTCCCTCTTTTTATCCCCCTTCCTCTTAATTTTACTTTTTTTAGTGAAGTTGAGTACTAAGGTGGATGCTTTGATTCTTAAAAGGTTCAGATCTTACGTGACCTGCTTATTTTGATTTTTTCTTTCTGCTAAACCGATATTTTATTAGGCCCTTTTAAAATGCTGCCTGCATTTGAAAGCAGAGAAATTTGTTCTATGATTTACTTTTTGTATAAACGATAAAATTCCATTTCCTGTAATTCAGTTTCTTTAATATCTTTCAGTAATATATCTTAGTGGAATGTCTTACGCAAATACATTCTCATCTTTCACTGGAGACTTAACCTGCAGACCTTTTAGGATATTAAAACGAATGTCTACAGATGGCGTAATCTCTTGATGAAATGACAGATACATTTCTAAAGGTAATATTTTGTGAGAAAAAATTTCCATGTCACAGAGTTGCTTTTAAATCCCATTTCTCCTTAGCTTCGTTCAGTTTGGTGCTAGATACTCTCTCCCACCCTCTTTCATCGTTGCTTTGCTGTGGTAGGTTTTTGCAGAAGGAAGAAAAAGGGAGAGTGGGTGAGTGTTAACAGTTAAATGGGAGGGGAGAGAAGGTGGTCACCACTTTCAGGATCTTTCTGGTGGTGTTTTTTTATCTGACATTTAAATAAGGATTGTTTGCTCGGAGGAAGGGAAAGGGAGAGGGAAGCTAGAGGAAAAACCATGCCTGCTTTTTTGCAGCAGCCCTGATTGGCTTCTCTACCCCAGAAACTGGGGAAGTGTGGCAGGCAGCCAATTTGAAAGCATTCTCCCCAAGAAAGCTTGAAATTTGGAAGGGAACAGATGATTCTCATGGTATTTTGAGTCTCGTGCCAGCCTCTATCAATTATAAGTCACTTGTGAAGACATTTTGAGAATTGGCAGTGTCTGAGTAATAAGGTAAATAATCCAGGAAGGATTAGATGTATATGTGCTAATGAGAATGTTTTCACTTATGTTATAGAAATAAGTGGTGTGTATGCTATTGTTATCAGGCTTAAACATTTTCATTTAGTGGCTGTTTTAGGAGGAAAATGCGAATGGTATTGCATAATTGCTATGATTCTTTGATTCCCCCCATAGCGTATGTTGTTTAATGCTGGTGGCCTTAGTCAGAAGAGGCTGATCAATGATCCAGCTAGTGCATGGTCTAATGTAAACATTCCTAACATCTCTTATAGACTAAAATAAACTGCAAAATGCATGTAATGTATCTGAGTATGCATGCCAGTGTTTTGTTTCTATGGGATTTTTTTTTAAAGCAAACAATAGCATTTGTTTGACAGTAATGTCTGATAAGCAAAGTTATAGTCTTTGGTATATTTGTCTGCGGAAGCTTATTTGATAGTAAAATACAGGAAGCAATACTGAAATCCATCATAAATATTATCACAGCGGAGAAATATGATCATCTTACGTCTCAGTCTGCTTTTAAACAGAGCTTTACCTGTATTTTAATGTTGCTGTTCTCCCTTGTGACATATTCTTAAGTTCTCATGCAGAGTTTTGTGCACAGCTTAATGTTTTCCAGCTCTGTTTGCAAAAGAAGATACTGTTCCTTTAAAATCGAGTGGTTCATTGAGTTGTTTTTACTAGCGCGCTGCTTTTTATATGGTACAGTATACTCCATGCAAATGAGCTGCCTGCTCAGCCTCTGTGCGGCTGCTTGTCCTCTTGGGGAGCTCACAAAGACTCTGCAGACCTAATTCAGCATTCAGTTGTTTAAAACGGCAGATGGAAGGAGGTATCGGCAGGATGAGGATTTATTAGCTACTCACAATAAAAGACCACACTCGCTCCGCAGAGGATCAGAAAAAGCCTGGTGAATGGGATTGAGTTGTATCTGCTTTCAGCTGACTTTACAGTGATGTGTTTAGCTCATGTGACTCGGTCACTTAGCATGAAGATCAGCTAAAGATTTCCATGTAAATATCTATTCCTTTAAGCACCATCAACCTGTGTGCTTGCAGTGAGACTTTTTTTGGTTTGCAGCTGTCATAACTGTGGGAGCAGGGACACTTCATCAAGCTGTGGTAGGCAGCCTATGGTCTGGGCTCTCGTTGTTGCATTTGCACACTTCAGGATGTCTGGCTGAAATCCCCTCATAAACACAGCTCTCGATGAAGTTTGATTTCTTTTATAGCTCTTGTGAAATTTTTCAGAAGCTGAGGTTAGGTTCTTTTTAAATACAGTATATAGATTCCAAAGTTACAGGCTCTTCCTGTGCTTTTATCAGGAGATGAAATCAGTTGCTTTAGCTTTCTGCTAGAAAGCTGAAGGTCACTGCGGCAGTAGGTTGTGCATTATATTTGTGATATTTCCTTTTTTCTGTTCTGGTATAGAAAGGGGCATGTGTAGGACAAAGGCTCCTTGACATGCTCAGTAGTTTAAGTAATACTGGGGTGAACACACCTAGATTTTTGGTTTTGATGAAATGGTGTTTGGTGTAGCTGGAAGCATTAGCATTGTTTGTTTTTTTAAGCACAGGCTATATGCTCATATTTTAAAATGGGATTGGGATAACATACATTAAGGGGCAAAGCCTTGTTTGACCTTGCTGGGTGGTTTGTTTGAGGGTAGCTGGAAAACAGAAACTGCAGGACAGCCTGGAAAAAGCCCCAGCTGAACTGTGCTTTTTCTTTCTTTTTTTGCCTTTTTGCTATGGGTGATGGTGAGGGAAGGGCTTAAGACAGCTCTGCCAGTGATGAATAGATGGATGAATTCTTCAATGTTCAGAACTTGCAACATGTGTTCCAGACCCTTCAGCGTGTAAGAGTCGCAAGATCCCAGCAACGAGCTAAAGAATGTGCCGTGTCTGCTGCATATGAGAAGGGGACCAGCATACCTCAGAGATAGCAGAAACAAAGCATGTGTGACAGTAGCTGAAGAATCTGACAGTCGCTTGGGCATACAAAGGAGTAAAGGAATCTTTAAAAATTTGGGAAAGTAAACGGTGTTTTCCATAGGGAGGTTTCTCTGTATTTTAGTGCTGTATCCTGTGTGTCCACAGAATTGATTTTTTTAAGTGTGACCGTGTGTTTTTTAAAGGAAATGTGACCTGGATTTTGTGAGCTTATTATAAACAGTAAATGAAGGCAGCTGTTGTAGTTTACTGATCCCTTATAACAGCTCAAATACATTGAAATACAGCGAAAATATGCTTGTGGGGGATCTGAATTAAATTCCGCTCTTTGGCCTTACACGGAGTCATGGATTATTATATTTTTGTAGACTGTTGTGTGTATGAGGGGAATGAGACATCCACCCTTGAAAAGATTTAGGAAAGTCGAACAGATTTTTCCCAATGTGACCTGCTAAATCTGCCACAAAGGAGGCAGGCAAAATTGCGTACAGATAGTCAGAGACCGTGGCTGCAGCTCTTCATGACAGGCAAGTGAAAGACCACGTCCTATTTTTAGCAAGTGGACAGAGGGGGGGCGGGAGAGAGAGAGAAAAGTTTGAAAATAATGGACTTCTTTACCAGTTAGAGAGCAAAGCCAGAAGCGAGCGAGCTCTAGCAGGGATCTGTGAGCAGCAGAGTCGAAGTATGGATGATTCAAGTATTCTTCGAAGAAGAGGGCTGCAGGTAAGTGCAACTTCAGGATCCCTTTTTTTGCCCCTTCCTGTTTGCAATGTCGACAGTCTCATAGAATTGCTGGCAGTCTTTTGGAGTAAATCAGGTTGACCGAGTGTGTAACAGTGGTGCTAGGATCTGAGCTTTTCTGTTTTTGCTGGTGGTTTATTAATTAAAGAAAGGATTTTGTATGAAGTAGTGAAACACGGTTTGTTGTTTTTTTGGTGTATACCCAGTAGTCTTGTGAATGTTCTTATGGAAAGAAGCGAAGTCTGGACTGGGAGGCTTACCTTATTTTTGAAACTTTGCTTTACCAGAGACTCCTAAAAATCTGTTTGGTGACTTTTCACACTTGCCTTAGAGGAGCCATTTTAGTCGAGCATTATTTAGAAACCAAATGTCAAAGCAGAGTGAATATTCTCAGCTGTTTTAGAACTATGCTTCTTTATTACTTCAGATGCACAGAATGCAGTGCTGCAATGCAAATTGTATTTTATTTTCTCCAGCTATCAAGTTGAAATAAATACTTCTGCAATTTGTTTTGAACTTTAACGTACTAGCGAGGTTTTATTTTTGTAGTGGCGCTCAGGAAGCTTTATTCAATTGCAGCAGTATGACAACAGTTGTGATCTGTGTTAGTGTCAGTCGTGTATGATGACTGAACTGATTCTTATGGAGTAAACCAGCTGGAAGTGAGTGAGCTCCAGAATCTTGTGTGAGCTGGGCATGAAATAGATTTTTTGCTTGAAAGCATCGTATTCCTTTTTTTCTTTTGCATTGTAATGGGATACAGGCTATTACATACTTGCTAGCATAAGTAATTGTTTATAGACCATGAACCTCGCCTATTAAACAATAGGACAGGCATGGTTAATTTAACTTCCTTTGAGGAAAACAAATGTACCATTTTAGCATGCTACCATTCATACCTTACTGATGTTTTAAGGCAATTGCAGAGCAATTGTTGCATTATCTGAATATGTTCTATTTTGTGTAAATTTTGGTTTTTTTCCTTTGTGCCAGCTTATTAATATTACTGAAATAAATTGACACATTGTGCTGCGTATACAGTGGCATCTGTGTTATGATAGTGAATTTGCTCATCATAAAATTAGCTGTATTTAATTTTTGTATAACTGAGTATATAGGTACACAGTATATAAGTAAGATTGGTTTTGGATAAAATGATACTTATTTTTAATATATGTAACTATATATTAGTTGGAACTTCATAACCAAGAAATCTATTTCTTCTGACCACAGATAGTCAGAATTTTTCAAGCCCTATATATGGATTGTTTAGAGCTTTCTTGAGCCTAGAATTTCGCCGGGATGTTGTATCTCTTTGACGTGTAGGGGAGTGGTTTTCATAGTGATGCTTCAGGGCTGTATTGGAAAAAGAAGGGAAGGGAGGTTGAAGGAGCCCAAATGTCTCCTAGTGTCAGCGGAAGACATGCTGGGAGTGAGAATGCATTTCCCTGGTTTAACTGTGTGGTGTGGTAGACTTTGATAATTTTAGTGGTCCTGAGTATTTACTGTCTATATGTGGTGGTGTGCCTGTACACATTTGGGTAGGTATGCCTAAATACACGTGCATACATATAGGTGTAAGTAATGCCTACATAGAAAATGCTTCAGGAACTAAGAAAATGTGCTAAAAGGACATCAGGAAGTAAGGCAGATGTGTGAATCAAAAAGGAATTTAATGCTGGACTTTTTTTCTGTTCTTGCAGTAGATTTATTTTAGAAGATGCTGTGTCTCAGGAAAGTGACTGTTCTACAGATAACAATCACGAAAAATTCAAAAGCTGTTGGTTCATATTGGCGCTGCCAAGGCAATATGTTTTACTTCCTTTTATTTGGGAGCTGGTGATAATAGTTTGGAAGCAACTGATGGAAAAAAGCACTACTTTCCTAGTTCAAACTGGATGCTGATGACTTTTTAAAATGAGCATCACAGCTTAAATTAGGTCTTCTAATCCAATCTCTCCACTCAAAGCAGCACTAATTCCAAAGTTAGATCAGGTTACTGAAGGTCTTGTCCGGGCTGGTTTTGAGTATTTCTAAGCATGGAGGTTTTTAGCCTTTCTTGACACCTCTTCTGGTTCTTAATCACCTACCCTGTGAAAATATTGTTTCCTTTATATCTTGGTATAGAAGAATGCTTTCCACAAGCTATTAGTTCTTTTTCATTTAATATTTACAAATTGACTCCTAAAGATTGATGCAGATGGACAAATTAATTTGCTCAGCTTTATTTATTTTAGTTATTTTCCCGCCCCCTTCCCCCACAGTGTTTCTTCTTTACTTTGATAACCTCTGATATTTTTTGGCTGTTTTTAACATAGTTGATTTAGGCTTGCACTGATGTTGCTTTGCTAAGACTTTCATCTTTTAGGGGTTTTGTCCGTTTTTGTTTTCATGTCCTGCTCATTTGATATCTTATATAGTAGAATCCTTCTTATTTTTTAGTGATGTTTCAGTCGTCTTCTCTCCTGCCTTTCTCCCTGTTGCTTCCTTTAACTGAGTTCTCAGTATAAGGACTATGAACGCACCTTATGAACACACCTCTTTCCTTTTGTGTGTTACTCCTGCTGACTAACAAAGGAAAATGTATTTTTTTGTTTGTTTTCCTTTCTCCTGCCCCTATTGAGAGCACAGTCTGTAAGGCAGCAATCTGAATTTCCAGGTGCTTTTCCATCTCTGCACTTAGTTCATATCCACAGAAATCTTTCTTTCATCTTTTGGTCTAACCTTCCTGAAGGTTCTTTTACTTTGCTTTCTCTGACTATTTTGAAAGTTGTTCTATTCCTTTCCTATTTTCAGTGGCCACCTGTTCAAGGACCTGGGTTTCATGACTCTCAGGCTTCCTTGTGCTCATCTCTCACTGGTGGCTTACTCTTTTCAAAACATATTCTTTTTGCCTGGTTAAGTAAGCCATTTGCCATCACCACCTCTTCTTCTTTAACAAATGCATTCCTATGTTTTCCTTGTGCTTCCTGTTGACTCCATTATCTGAAATATACTTGGTATCACTGCTGTGATGCTTTCTCCCTCCTCTGGGAACTCTCCTCTGCTGTGATTCCTGCTTTAAATAGCCATGTAGCAGTGTAAGCGGGTAACCTAAAGGAACAAGAATTGTTCCTACAGGCAAAGTCAATATGTTGACGCGTGGCCTGTCTATATTGTCTTCTTCATTTGTTCAGTCCAATTTTGCGTCCTGGTTGATGTCACAAATTTGGTCTACAAATTTGTAATAGTGAAATACGTGGAAATGAAGGTCTAGGAGGGGAAAATCTGATTTTTGGTGTTTATATAAATATAAATATTATTAAGGCTGAAACTTACATACACACACACAGAGCATGCTCAGAGGCTGATGTTGCTGTGCAGTATTAGTGCCAGAAGGCTGAGAAACTGCTACTGATAATGGAATATTCTTTTAATTTCTAGGCTTTCATTTTAGGTAATGAACTTGGACTGTTGACATAAGTTACTGCCTAGGGACAAGTGCTAATGCAGGTGGTGGTGGTGGAGCTGCTTCTGCTGTATTGGGCAGAGATCTGTGTTTTTGTAGTTACTTGCTGTGATGTGAAATACATCGTGATATTAGTCACAGATTTTATGAGGCTACCTAGGTTTGCTATTGTTCCCTATACACATGTATCATTTGTTGTTGCTGGTATTTTTGTACACATGAAAAGTGGTGGTACCCAGTTGAGTCTCTGTGAAGATGAGCTTATATTTTGAACAACATCTTGTACCAGAATTCTGTGATTTGTATTTTTTGTGCATTGCAGTAGCTGCTGTGCATGTATGCTCTTACTTTCTCCTACACGCAACGAGTTTCTATCCCCCATATCCTTATGAGTAAGTGCAAGTGAGAAAAGTGATGGAGAGTGTGATTTTCCAAGTTTAAGATACTTGTCATAGAGCTTAAATTCTGCATTTGAGGTACTTGAGCAGTATTCAGATGTGGTTGTACATTATCATCACCACAGTTTTCTGCATCCACATCTTCTATAGAGTGCAAGCCCCCTTTCATTTTCTGCTGAAAATCAGGCTGAGTTCAACTAGTTAATTTACTTTGTTGGACCATTTTTGTACTGGTTTCAATGCAGGTGTGAAACACAAACTGCGTCACAGTACTTGAATGTGTTTCTCTTGGCCAGTGTTTTCTACTACACAGCATGTTTGGCTAAAATGTATATATCTTATATAAAGTATAAAAAACCCCGGTGGAATGATTCCTTAATTATAAAGACAAATTTTCCCCCTGTGCTGTGTGTGTGGCAAATAGGGCATGGAGAATATAATCTCAGAATGCTTGGTGAACTTGTTTTTGAGCTTATTTATTTCACTTAAAGGACTGAGCACTTTTTTGTTTTATAGGGAGAGGGAATCAGGGAATCGGTGGTTACAGAAACTCTAAGCTTCAATATATTTAACAAGAGAAGGCTTAATGTAGTGTTCAGTTTCCCGTACACTTTAAGCCTTCTCTGGGATATCTTTGGACATAAGTTAAAGACCCTGAACATTGATATGCTCTTCTATTCTGTTTCCTTAACAGTGTCTTTCAGAATTGCAGAAGACATTTTTTGGTGGCTACAGAACTGGTTCCAAGATCTAATACAGCAGGCAGTAAAAATACTGCTTTTTGCAGCATTTCTGTAAAAAGTGAAAAGTAGAAATTGTGTTCTGTAAGGGAAAATAAACTGTTTACAGAGAGGGAGAACTGCGACTGTGACCCAGTTATGTATTTTTTATGTTCTGCTTTTTGAAAACTTTTCCAATATACAGTAACTGCAGGATTAATATGTGAATTTTAAATTAACTTTAAGAGAAAGGTTAACTTTACATTTAGCATGGAAATGCTTGCGTGCATCCACATGTGAAAATCCTCAGATGTTATGAGTCTGTTGGATTTGAGTTTTTGGAACTGCTGCAAGGTATCCTGGGGAAATATTGGCACCTACTCCCAGGGGAAATCTAGCTTTGCTTTTAGAGCCTTTGGAAGAAATTGGACTTTGAGTGGCTTTTTGAAATTACATAGATTCCTCTCATCTTTACACCTTTGAATTGTGTGGTGCGTTTTTCTTGACACGCTTGTCTTGTAGTGCTGTGCTGAGCTGTGCAAACTATCTGATAACTTCCAGTTACTCTGCACCCACCTTTAATCCCCTCCCAGATCCTCACTTCAGGGTTCCACAGGCAAAACTTGGTCTGCCCAGAGATGTTGGTTGTCTTGGTTTGGGGTTTGGTCTGGACTATACAACTGTCTTTGTGCTGGAGGCTTGATAGGAGACAATGGGAAGTACACTGAAAACGAAGAAGGATGTTCTGGTTTTTAAGGGGATTGGTTCTGCTACCATACTAGAGATTTATACCTTTTTGGGTTATCTCTGATGTGTTTAAAAGAAACAAAGGAGAAAACCCTTCGAAAATTGAGGTTAAAAAGTTTGAGCATTTTTCCTCAAACTTTGGACTTCTTTTAAATAATATTCTTCTAAAATCTTTGAGTAATAGTACAAATTGGGTAATATTTCTCTTAAATGAAACACTGGTACATATGCTGGCTCCTAGTAGTGTTCACATGTATACATGGAGTAACGGCTTTGCTCTGTTCTTAAGACACAGGAGAATGACAGTGTTATGTTTATATCAAAGCAAAACTGACAGGTCTGATTTGATAGCTCAAACTTAAGTGTTCTTTAGCAAGAAAGAAAGAAAGCAATATTATTGAGATTATGCTTAGAGAAATGTAGATATTTCTCTGAGTTATAGAAGTTACATCTGGAAGATAACATTAGAACTGGGGTGTGAAGTTTCACATTTGAAGTCTGGAATGATTTAAGGTGTTTTTCTGTAGTTACCTGTCATTATAGTTACTTGAGGAATTCAAAATTCCAAAAGAGAAAAGAAATCCCCTATGGAACATAATCACACTTTCTTTCTAATTTAGATTCTTTGCATTAGAAAGACTTTATTTTATGCTGCTTACGCATTTACCAGGAACACAACCAAATCCACAGCTCAGATGTCTGCTGAAGGGCTTCCAGCAGTGATGATGTAGGCAGTCACCAGTTACATTGACATCTCAAGAATAGGTGGTAGTTAGTACAAGAAGATAATGATTTATGCATGTACTGAAATTGTAAATTTATCTTGGGGTACAGGATACTGCATGCTGGTTTTCTTTCAAAAATATGAGTTTGAGAAGTTATATTTTCAGGCTGACTTTGAGAAAACCCAAGATTTTCAGCTCAGGTTTGGTTCCCGTTCTCGCAGTAAATTTTTGACACCTGAAATTAAAATTTGGACTGGAGAAGATACTGATAGGATAGTCTGAGTTCTTCAGCGTCTGTGAAAATTAGCAGCTGACAGAAGGAGAGGGATCCATGCTAGCGTTAGCACAGTAGTGAAGGCCAAATAAACTTGCTGTTATATGCAGGTTGGTTGGTGGGTGTCCAAACTGGCTGAACAGTGTGAGCTGTCTTTGGCTCAGGTGGAGTTTCTGAAGGGGCTTGAGTGAGGAGAATGAAGATTGGAACACCTAATGCAGATGAATGGTTATTAGAGTTCATTAACTAGGTTGGTCCTAAACACCTTGTTTTGACTAAATTCAGTCTGTGTAAACAAATTGTGAAGTTTTATACGAGTCCATTATAATCTTGTTATTGGATGCCATGTATTGTAGGAAAATGGATTATTATGATGTGTATGAGTATCCTACGTGTCGTTGTAGGACTGAAGATTCGTGCTCAGAGAGATATGGAGCATAATTGTGTTTTGGTGGCTATCTGTGTGGCAGGTGGGCTTTCACACGGCTTTAAGTTTAAGGTTGGTGTTTGTGGTCCACTTTGCAATGGAATAGGAAATGGAACTGGGTGTAGGGAATGTATGCTTCTGGCATTCGCTTTGAAGGCATTAGAAGAAATACCAAGGGAAAGATGTGAAACCTTGTCAGAATAAAAAGTCCGTGCAATATGGACAAGGATAAAAGGTTAAATGGTTTGCTCAGGCAAAAAAGGATAGTATTTAGCTGTGTCTTTGGGGTATTGTTAAATTGGTCTGATGATTTGCTATAGTTATGCTTAAGTAAGTGCTTTCAGTTTGTCAGTAAGGACTTTGTGAAAGCTTGTGTAGCCGAGCTAAACTTTTTATTTCAGCCTGTGAGAAAAGATAAAAATGCCAATGATTATCTCTGCTGCTTCAGGAAGGAAGGTTTGTTAGCACATGACTGCATGGAAGAATGGTTGTGTGTATGTGCATCCGAGGCTCGCTAGATGCTGGACAAAGGGCTTCTTCGCAGACATGAACAGTAATATCCTTACCCCCCTCCCGCATACATTTCATTGGCTTAAAAGTGTCTGCTTGATAAACTTGCGCGTTGCCAGGAGGGCACGATGAACAGGTTTTGCTTCTGCTGAGTTACAGGGGTTGCTGTGTACAGAGTGGCTTTTGTTTCTTTTTTCCTCACCATTAGCCGCTTGGGGTGTTTCACTTGTGTTAATATCACTTCATTTTGTACTTGCTTAATGCTGGAAGTCCCAAATCTTAAAAGAAAACCCACTTCTCCAGCCTAGCAACATAACGTGCTGCTACCATGCTGCAAGACTAGTGTTTAATCTGCTTATCTTTAATAGTCTTCACTGCTTGCACAGACCCACTTACCTCTTTAATGAGAAGAAATGTCCTGCAGTGAAGCAGCATGTATTTTGCTTCCAGGCTTATGTCATCAGCCTAGAAGTTGAAATTGGTTGGAGCACTTTCTATTTTCCTGTCAGTTCTGCTGATTATGGTTGCCTCTTCAGTTTCTCTAATGCACTGAAAGGTAGTGGATTTTGTAAAAGGAAACCTAATTAAAACATGTCAAGTGAAAATCTAGTTTTAAAAAGCCATCGCTATTGATTGGGGGCAGTAGTCCTCTCATATTTTCAAGGGATAAATAGGAAATATCTTGGCATTCAAAATATTTCTTATTCTTATTTGACTATATTCTTATTTGGCCGCTAGTCAGATAAGTGACAAAAGTACACTATGAGTTGCGGTATTTTGATAACACCTAGAAAAGGCTCTCTAAAATGTCAAGAGACATGTAAAGTCAGTTGTAAATATGTGGCAGTATTTCCCATACGATTTAGCAGTTGTTCTGCTTTTACTTTGTATTAAATTGCTTTACCCGAGGCATTAGTATTCATGGGAGTTGGAGAAGATAGGGGATTTTACCATATTTGGGATCAAGACAGGATAGGCTTTCGAAGGTTGGTGGTTCTTGAATTTTCTAGAAGCTACTTGAAAAATAGAGTAATTTGTAGAGCCCAGAGTGTGGCTGTGCAAAATGTCTGTGGTGGTTTTGTGTTATTCTCTACATTACGTGATATTATTAAATCTACTTAGCATGACAGTGGAGTGCAGGTACCTGGATTGCTTTATTCAGCAGCTCCTTGAGCAGCAGAGAGTTTCTGCCCTCCGGAGCAGCGTGCAAATACAACTATTTTTCTTTGCATTCAAGACAGTTGAGGTATTCCCTGTAGTTTGTGTTCAACTGCATGGATATACTTTGAAATTCCAAATCTGTGGATACACTTCAGTTGCTCTTTCAGGAATTAAAGAAATGGGGTTGGCTTTGGTGCACTGACTAAAATTTTGCTATCTGAATGTTCATGTTTCTACTAGTTAAAGGTTTTTCTTGATTATCATGCAGGTTGAGTCGTGTAACTTCTGGCCTAGCTATCACATTTGAAAGAAATGGGTAAACAAAATAAAAGCCATCTAAAAATACAGGGAATTCAAGAGGTACAGAAATGATTTATTAGACTAGGATTACTGCAGCCTTGTATGCTTTAAAATACACATTTTCACTTTCCCTAGATCTTGTGAAAACACTGTATTTACAGTGTAAATAATGCAGCACAGAGTTCCTTAAACTTGGCCATGAGCTTTAAATCATTATATCCATTTGGAAGGTTTACTACAAATCCCATTTCATAGTTTTGTGGTTGAGAGCCTAGAAGAAAGGCAGGTAGGTTATGCATCTATTAATTTGAATTTGCTAGTCTATTTTACTCTGTCTTAGAAAGCTAATTTTGCTGAATTCAATTATCATATAGTGTAACATAAATACATAATACATGACAGTTTACATAAATGCTTCTATATGATTAAACTTCATCATTTCTCTTTTTGCTCTAATGATCAAGAATAACATCCAGTAAAACGTACTAAGCTGTTTCAGATTTCGATGGTCTTTTTTTCTAACATTCAGCCTCACTGTCCTTAACTATTCTTCCATATCAGTTTTATTATTGTCTGAAGCTAATAAGATTCACTTTTCCACTTTCTGGACATGTGTTCTGCTGTGGGCATCTGGATGAAGTGTTTTACTGCAGGCTTTTCATGATATAGTGAATAAAGAGTTGAATTCTTGTACTTTTTATGCAGAAGATATCCTGAGATAGTCATTGCTGTCCTTCTAATGAATTTCTTCTTTCTTAAATGAATAATTGCATTGATGGTTTTGTATTGTTTCTCTTTGGACATGAGCTATGTATCATTAAAATAAGGGCTTTGAAGTTAGCAGCACTTTGTCTATGAATGCAAACAAGTAATTCTTTGGATGGAAAGTGCTTCAACTTTCTTTTAACCTGTCTTTGGTCAAATCTATAAATGACTCATTTTGCTAATAGCAATGCTCCTTTTAAATCAAATTGTTTTAGCACAACAGATGCTTTTGTAGCCGAAAGCTTCCCTTTCCAAAATGCTCTTGGATATTAGTGTGATAAAACTGTGTTTGGAATAAGGATGAATATAATTATTGCCTATTGTATGGCATAGCTTAAACAACTGTAACCTGATATAATTACTTTTAAATTACTTTCTTCAAAATATGGAAATATTAATTGACTTTGACATTTATCACTTGTTTTATATCAGCATAGGCTAATAAATGTCACTTGTATTGGCAGCCAAAAAAATGAAATCATATCAGATGTCATTGGGGTAGGTTAGTGTAGTCTGTGAATAAGGTCCTTTCTGCTCCATTTGTTCTGTGAGCTGTGGCTTGTACATGCTGGCAATGACTCTAGGCTACATGGGTTTGAAACAGAACAAGACAAACCCATGCTCGTCTCCTTCCCAGCAAATCTGTGGCCCTCAGACTGTTCTAAAGCATTTCCGATGTTATGATGCTTATTGTCTTTAGGTGTATGTCGGGATCTCCTTCTCTGGAGCACTGTGTGTAGTTCAGCTTTATTTCAATAGTTGTAATGAACATTTTGGCCAGGGTGGAGGAACGTGTACTGGCCGGAGATTTCCCCTTAGGGGCTGATTGCTGGTGCCTGTTGGGAGGGCATTAGGATGCTAAAAACCATAATCAATGAGGATAAACTTAAAGCCAGAGGAATGGATTGTGATGAGGTAAGGGAAAGAGAAAAACTGGAGGTGACTTAAAGAGGGCCATGAGTGATTTTACATTGCAGATTGGTATGAGGATTACAAAGCTTTGTGTTGACAGTTTATTCTCTCTAATGGTCCCCAGTCATTTACTGTTTGTTTTTCTAGCTTTTTTCTTTTGCTTTCTTAAATGTAGATGTCATGCAGCTTCCTGTTCTTAGCTTGTTGACTGTTTTGGCAGGCCCTAGCTTAAATCAGCGGGACAAATTTAAACCTGGCAGTTCTGTTGCACTTTGTGTCTCAGAACATTTATTTATGATATAACACCCAAAATCTGTTGTACTGAAATGGGCAAATGCTAAAGATCTTTTAGCAACTGTATGATTTGGGACACTTTTGCTGTGTGCTGGTGAATGCCTCTTTGTAAATTTTGATAGTTTGACAGTTCTGAGCTGATACTTTTCTTCCAAAGTGGCTACCATGAAGAAAGCCCCTCAGGTGCTTGCGACTATTGTAGGCTTTCAGAAAGCAATGTTGTGCTTGGTTAAATTTAGACAGATGATGGAGTGATATAGTAAAATCATTTCTGTTAAGGCATAATATAACACAGAATGCAATGTAGTACCATTGGGACTTACAAAAATGAAATACTAGAGAAAACCCATGCCCCTATATGTAGCTTTCAGCAGCAGATGCAATAGATGTAATTTAGTTGTGTGGTGCTGGAAACATAATATTGATTTACCATGAATCAAGAGAAATAGCTTGTACCTTGCCTGGCTCTATAGATTGCAGCAATCTTGGTGAAACGTGTTCCCTAAAAATGGTACTGTAAGAGAATTCCTTCTTTTTGATAGCAATGGGAAGGTGATTGTAGCCAGGTAGAAAAATCCAGTTACATGTATAAACGGGGAGCTGAGAGGTGCTTCGTGTGCTGTTGCTGGGAACTGCTAATCTTCCATGTACTTAACCCGTACTTTTTGAAAGTAATGGTTTCATTAAAGCTAGGCCTCATATAACTTGCATAAAGTTGAAGGCAGTGGAATGAGAGGGGGCTGGAGTAGAACTTGCCTTGCACTACTTGCACAGATAATTTCATCTTTTTGTGTAGTGTTTGTGTACCACAAGATAACAGTATTTTTTCTGTTAAAAAAGGGGGTTGGAACAAGGTGATCTCAAGGTCTTTTCCAACCCTAACTATTCTATGATTTGAGGTGAAGTTGGGATGACTTCAGGAAGGGTTGGTCTGGTTACTGTGTGGTATGGAACTTCGTTCTATTTCTGAGTTCTTTTTGAGAGGCAGTGGTTCTCTTGGTCTTTACTAGGTAATTCACTGGATGAAGTGATTTCCATTCCTTGCTTGTGAGTTGTTTTTTTGGCAGATACTATAATACTAACAAGCATTTTACTAACTTCATCTTTCAAGCAGAAATGGTGTTTTCGTATGGTTTAGGAGGTTGGTGTATGGCTTTCATTCACTTAATCCTCAGGTGTCCTGGTTTCTTCCTGAAGTAAAATGAATTTGTTGTTGGGACAAACATAGACACTGATATTTTAAAGAAAGCAGCCTAGTACTGATGTCTGGGGTTCTTGAAAATAATTTCTTTGGTCTCTTTATGTGCTGATCACTAGGATCCGGTGAAAAGCATTTCAAGAAACGACTACTTTTTATTTGACTTTTGAACCTCCAAAAATTTCCAATTGTAGGCAAATCAAAGCCTTCTCACAAGAGGCCTTTGCCTCCCTTTCTTATTCCTCATTTATCTTTAAGCCAAGGTGCAGGTCTTAGTTGTCCTGCAGGTGAAGTCGAATGACTTCGCAGAGCTGTGCGTGTTGTATAATGGGACCCGAAAGGAGGCTTTAAGTTTCTTCTGTTTTCTGAAAACTTTGGAGTTTAACAACAATCATTTCAATATTCTCTACTTCTCTTTCAGTAAGTGAGCTTGATTAGAGGGCTGCTAAATTAATAGCCGCAGGGTGCATTGTGCAAATGAAACCTGACCACTTTAGAGGAGGCATGATGTTTTCAATGGAATGGCTGCATTTATTCCCCCCCCATCTAGCACACTCAATTTCTCCACAAGTATTCTTGGTGAAGAATTAGTGCTTCTAAACTCCTAAGAGGCAGATTTGAGAAAGCATTAGAATAATACCTTTCGGTATTTCAAGAGCCCCCCTGCTCTTCTGCAGGGAAAAATTAATACAGCAAGCTGTTTAGCAGTAGAAATAAAAATAGGCTGCCTTTGTACATGGGCTTAACTTTTGGTTCTTCGCTGAGTGTTTTTATGGAACAGGTTGGTTTGTCTTTATTTTATAGAAAGGAAGAAATGAATGTGGCTTATTTTCATGTACCACTGGCTGGCATAAATATACAGTCTTGTGTAGAACAAGTTGCTGTTAGGATGGGAAGGATGAGTGACCCAAATTGTATGTAGAAGCTGCAAGTGGTCTAACAGTTTGGGATGCTGAGTCAGTTCAAATAGAACTCTCAAAGCAATGACATTCCTGTTTGTGTGACAAGCAGGTTGAGGGACTGTGTTATGTTACACAAATACTGGGGGAAAAAAACACCTCTTAACTCCTGAAATGAATGGGATTTCTTTCTTCAATGTCAGCCATGTCCCGCATTCTGTGCCACTTTAGTTTTGGATGTGTGTTAATTTTAAAAGAGCAAAACCAGAACAAAATCCTTTTATTAGTGCAGCAGATAGTGACTGATAGTTGGTGGTGTGGCTAGAAATTATTTTTTGTGCACAATGTTTTGGAACGCTTTGAGCAGCCTGGGCTTTTACCTAATGTGCATCTCTTAAAATCTTGTTTCTAGTCTCTCACAAGTCTTTCAGCCATACAAACAGATAGAATTGAACATGGTATCTTTTTTGATCTGTTTCAAGTAACATTCACTTTACTGTTAAATCATTATTGCTCTTCCCCTCCCCCCCGCCCCAAATCTTCAGTTTAGTATTTTGTAGTCCTAAAATGCTTTGAAACAGCCAAAGATCACATGGAAACAGAGGATGGAAGAGGATGCAGACAAAGTATAAAAACATCTGTAAATATATTTTAAGTTATAGCAAAAAACTGTTGTTTAATTCCTTGAATGGAGTAAAGATTTCCCCAGACGGAGGGCATCTTTAAAGACCTGTACTTGGAAAGCATGGACAAAAGAGTCAAAGTAACTAAAGATCATAATATTTTGACCTAGATTTTGACGTATGTGACTCTAAGATGGAGTATAGCAAACAAGACTTTGGTCTTCTAATGTATGTAGCATTAAAAAATAGCTACATGCTTGAACCTGTTTTTCGGTACTGGCTGGGTGATATCAGAGCTCCGTTAAGCGATAGAAAATTAAGGAGGTAGGAAGATGAATACCAAAAGCCATGAAGAAAACTGAAATTGTAAGAACCCGGAAGGACGCTGAAGACCAGGGTCCCGCAGTGCCTTCACACCGGCATCTTTATACACAGTGATGATTCTGTTGCTACACTGAAATAAGTTCTTGGGTCAATGGTAGGTAAATAGAGCACTTTGAAATCTCAAATAAAAAAAGGTATCTGTCAGAATCTGCTAAGCAGTGTTTGCCTTTATAAACTGAGCAGAAATCAAAGCCAGTGAAACCAAAATGAAAACCCAGCAAATCTGGAAGCGGTTAACTTCAGATTTAGAGGTTATACTTAGAGGTTATTCACCATTACTACTGTGAAATAATTGATAGGTTATTGAATTGTTTTGTTTGGGCAAAAATGGCTCTAGAAATAATACACTCAACTGCTAAGATCAGGCAGCCTAAGCCAAATATTTTTAGACTTGAATTATCAAGTAGCTGTCAAATTCTTAGGGAAAAACATAGAGCTAAAATGAATTGGAAACTCATAGATGGGAACAAATAGAACACAACATCCAAATCATTGTGAGAGAAATACTGAAGGAATTGCTTTGGAAATATGTTCCTTGTCTTTTAGTTGCCCCGTCAGAGAAGAAGATCTAATTAATGGTTAAGTTTTATTTCCCATATTAAAATCCATGTTTGGGTCTTGTAAATGCTTCCATAGACCATCTATGTATATTATCTTTCGCCAGAGACTTGGTTTGTAATGCATGTTTTGAATGAAAGGCTGCAGTAAATGTGGATTCTGATCATACGGATATTCTGTCTTTTGAACATTTCTGGAAGCAAATCTTATTTTACTGCTTTAATATGTTTGAAGTCTAAATTAATCTTACACCTAGATTAGCATTACTGGGATGTGATAATGGATTAAGTACTGATCTTTTTTGCCCCCTGTTTCATCAGCTGCTTTGTTCTGCAGGAGTGGTAATTGCTTTGGAATAGAAATCTTCAAATAGTATTTCAGTTGATAAAGATTTGTGCAATAACCATGCAGGTATTCTTTCGCATTAAAAGGGATTTTTCTACTATTTATTTTGACACATGTTAAATAGTGTAAGAGATATCAGAATGTGAATCATAATTCCTTAAAGAGCTCATGTAATAGCTGTATCAGTAGTCTTGCAGAAATAAAATCAGAACATGGGAGATTAGCTCATAGAAATTTTAAACTAAAAATATGAGTATCAAGTAAGAAATAGAATATTTATCAAACAGTAGACCTAATGCTACAGGACTGACTATGCATGAAGTAGAACTATCATAAGGGGACAATGTACAGTATTGGCACAACGAAAAAAGTACAAACAGAAGTACTAACATTAGCAGAAAAGCGCTAACATTACTAATGTGAATAAGGTCTCCTATTTTTGATCCAGGTAAAAATTCATCTATGCTATTTTGGTCTGGACGATTAAAGACATAGCTGCAAATTTGATGGAATTCCAACCCCAGAACAAATAGAAACAGAAGTCAGCTTTCAACATCAAATGAATTCACCAGAGCAGGCGTGTGTTAAGAAAGTTAATGAAGATAATGTAAGTAAGGCTTGTAACGGTCTTGTAGCTGTGCGTGTGGCTAGCTACTGCATCTGAATGGGATGTGGCAGCTTTGTGTCCTGTCCTTACCCGATCACTTGCAATAATTTGACCACGGCCTGGTTTGTAGGCAGTTTGAGAAGTAACTGACAAACAGGACCATTTATGCTGTTCTTCAAGGACAATCTCAAAACAATGGGAAGATCTTTATTGCAATTTGTGAGGGCAGCCAGTGTGCCATTGGGATTATTGTAGTAATTCCTGGTTACAGGTAAGAGCATTTACTAAATACATAATAAGAGCATTTACTAAACACAATTTGAACTTCCAACAGAGAAAAATACTGCGGAGGACAAAATTGGGAAAACCTGCCAACCAGTGATACAGTTTTACAAGAAATTGATTTTTTGACATGGGAGGTTCTGTTCACAAGACATAATGACGAGCTAATAGTGAAAGAACAGCCAGATTGACTCCTTTTGTCCCCTGGTGGTGGACAAAGTCAAACTTCTCCCAAAGTACATAAAATTTTAATTTTTACAAGTAATACAAGATGCTGATGCATGAACAACGCTGCCAGCAATCACTGTGAGAAGATCTGAAATAATCCTTTCTCAGTTTATAAAGCTTGCATCTTCATCTCCAGAAGCTGATCAGGAAAGACCTGTGACTCTCCATTTATTGCAGTATTAATGGTGGAGATTAATCAACTGGTGTGTTTCCAAAGTCCATATCATAAGCATATGAAATCTAATAACCAAGTCAAAATGAAAGTAAATACTTTCATTGATTAGCATAAAGGTGCGCATTTCTTTTTCAGTGGTGAAAGCCGTATTGTTTAGAGGTATAAAACCCTGAAATGACAGCTCACGATAGTTGCTGGGGTGGAAGGCAAATGAGAAAACCTTTGGATTCTTGGTAGCTCTTTCTTCTCCTGGAAAAAAAATCCTGATCCACAGTGTCTTCTTCAGCAGTTTGATTCCTGTTCCTGGAGTGCATCCTTTTGTGGTGGTGGCTTTAGTTCCATCCATCCCAAACATCACATTTGTGGCTTAAGATGTATTTCAGCTGAGACCTCAGTGTATCAGCAACAGACAGATCCTTCTGTAGTCTTCACTTGCTGAAAATTGAGGCTGGTAGTCTTGCAGCTAGCCTCTCATGAGGTGGCTTGTAGCACAGTGTACTAACACGCTGGAGTAGAAAGCCAAACATCTTGTCTGAAACTAGAGGGGATTCACTGAAGATGAGCCACAAAACAAACAGAAAAGTGTCCCCATAGGGAACAGCAGTGGCAGCCGTAAAATCAGACAATAAAGGGATCCTACCATCAGGGCAAAAAAGCAAAAAACAATTAATCCTGCCCAGAGAATCAAACTAAGCAGAAAACAAAAAGCAAACAGGCTTAGTGCAGAGAAACACAGGCATAGAGCAGCAGCCATGTTGCCACTAAAAAAATCCTGTCCTTAAGCAGATCAGGAAAATTCCTCTTGTGCTAAGCTTTCACAGCTTCCCTGCTATATATATATTGTAGGCTGGTTTTGAATGTCTCCATAAATTGCATGTCTAGAAAATGCATTCCAGAAACCTGTGGCTTTTAAGCCTTTAGTTTTTCAAAGACGCAAGTTGGTTGTGAAAGAAAGTGTTACAAATAACACTGCAGGCTGTGCTGCGTCAATGCTTTGCAATAAAATTTGCTCTTCTGGTGCCTTTGAAGTCCTCACATGTACAAGTGAAAATGTGTGAGCTTTCCATTTATCCCAAGAAAACAGAATGTGTGTATAATAATGTACACGTGTGTGTACACATATATGTATGCATGGAATAATGGATATACATTGTCCATTTGTACCTCTTTAGAACCACAGAAAATGTCATTACTTCATCATCTGTATTGCTACTGTTTTAGAAACGTGGTCTTCTGAAAATGAGAAACTTTTAATTTCCATTTCCAGCACATCTACATGCATCCATTTGTAACATTTCTTCTGCCAGCGTTGTCCTTTGTTCCGAGTAGCTTTCCTTCCATGGAAATTCTCACTTGAATTTTACTCAGTGGATCCAAGAGACTGTCCTCACTGCAGCTAAAGGCTACTTCTGCTGGACTCTGAATTTGAATATTCATTTCTTTTAGATGAACTATGGAGATGTTCCTTGCTTGAACTGTTGAAGGCACTGCTCAGTGCCTCTGCTGTCGCACTTGCAGGGCCTTGAAGCTACCTCTCTTTTGGCTAGAAGGACAAGTTATTTCCTGTCTTCTGAAAACTTGTTCCGTAAATTGGTGTTTGGGAGCTTTTCCTAGCTTCAGGCTCAATACACAGGAAAATGTATTTTAAGAATAGTAGCAAGCTGTCTGGCTGTGAGTCTGGGATTTGTCTTTATGAATGACATGACCAGAACCAGACATGGCATCATAGCTGCTGATGTGCTTCTGATTGAGCTAATGGCATTATAATAATTTCCATATTATGTTCCATCCTGTTCTTGATGCTGCCTAACAGCTTACTTGTCTTTTTCTCCAGATTACAGCTGTACATTGTCTTCAGTTCACAGTCATAGTTTCTCCCTGTCCTGTCTGAAATTAGGCCTAATTTGGCCATACCCATGTCTATGAGTAGTTAGTTGTGTGTATATTGATTCTGGCATTGTGTTGACCACTCACCTAATAAATTCCTCACACTGCAAGGGGTTTTATGAAATTTGTTCTTACGCAGTATCTATTAATATGCTCTGTGCTGGAGTTATTGGAAAATCTTGTGGTCTCCCATCTTAATATTTTGCTCTAATAAAATTACTGGTGATATTTCTGCATTTGTTCTGTTTTTACTTCTGTAAGATGTTTCACATGCCTAAGAAATACCCAAGTTTCTGTCTGAGAATGTGGGATACTGGGAATTGTTAGCCTATTCAGAGCTGCAGGAGTACAAGTAGTAGAATTTTCTAATTTGTAAAGTGAAGAGGGGACAACAAAAACGTTGTTTGTATTCAGTGAAGAGTGAGAATGCCTAAAATCAGTGCTAAAAAACCCCAAACCAACACACAAACCCAACAAACAGCAAACCAAACGTGCTTTTGGTTATATCTAACCTCTTTGTAATTTGCTTAATAAAAGCAGAATATGATAAGAAGAAAGTAATCATAGTCAGTTACTTTAGAAGTTTAACTAATACTAGCTTCTGATACCTAGCACATTTTAAACACAAGATGCAAGTGAAAATCTGGCATTCAAGTGAAGGGTTCTCCAGTGTTGCAGAGAATGCATAACATGATAATGTAGTCAGGGAGCAGGTCTTTAACATGTGCATGTGGTTCAAGGAGCTCGCAGCACTAAGAACAGGTTTGCTCTTTGAAGCTGAAAGTAGCTGAACTGGACCAACTTAGTAAGGAGGCTCATAGATACTACCTACAGAGACATAATAGGGTGCTCCCATCTGAACTGTGGCAGCCTCTGTCCTATGGATGAGGATGTGCAGTTTAGGAAACGAGGGAAACCTGCTGGGAAGCATTGACCCAATCTTTGGGAAAGACTCACCTTCTGGCTGATGTCATGGTATCCTATACTGGGGAGGCTCCTGCAGCAGAGGTGATCCCTGAGAATAAAGAGAAGCTGACAGTGGCAGTGGGATTCTGTTAGTAAATGTAGTTAGATGTATTTCTAAGGGAGGATGGTGGAGGAGGGATACTCTTGAGGCTGCCTTCAGGTTGCCAAGTGGAACACTGAAATAAAAGATTTATGTGATAGTGTTCTCTGAAATACCTGCCAGCTGCATGTGTTGGAATTGATAGACAAGAGATTAGCAGCCCCCAGTGAGACTGACATAATGGTGCAAAAAGAAGGGGTTAGGTGTGATGGGAGTTGATGAACCTTTTGGTACTGAATGCATCTGCCCAGGAGGAGTGCACCACAGTCAAGAGAGAATCATGCTGTGAGCATGAATGATTAAAAAGAAGGTAGAAGACTGGATACAAATCCAAAATAGCATCTCTTCTTTTTGTTTAGACTGATCTTCCAGGAAAAAAACATTTAATTACCTCCAAAATATTCTCTCCGTTGTTTATCCTAATGAGGCACTGGCCCAGTCTGTGTGGACAGCGGAAATCTACTCTCGTGACTTGTCTTAACTTTGTAGCTTCCCTAACCTTACTTAATGTTTCCTGATTATTGTCACTGTCCTGGACCTAAGAGTTGGTAGCACAGTCATGGAACTGTATTTTTTGCTATTACAGGCTGGGATTCCTGCCCAGAGAGATTCCATGGTTCTTTTTTTCTGTCATATTTTTATCCTGGTAAACATGTACAGAGCCACTTCTCTGCCCATACACCTTAATCCATCATTCCTGAAAAATAGATACTGACAACACTATCCCCTAGGTTATCCTCCTGTGGGTAGGTGTGTGGGATGCCCATTACAAAGGATGGTTATTTGATGCCAAATATACTTCTGTTTTATTTTTTTAGGCTTCTGGAATTAACGTGGAAGCACTTGTAAGTTCTGTTTTGCTCTATTGCTCAGTACCGCACATGGCAGGTAACTGGAATTCTAAAGGCAGATTAATTTCCCTTTTCCCCTATTTTCCTGTTATATCATTTATTTGCCCTTGGCTTTTTCAGCCCTTTTCTGCTGCCTACGTTTCTCAGGCTCCAGAGACTTACCTTGATATGAATACCTGAATCTATGAAGGCAAAAGCCTGTTAGGTATAAAGGAAACCACAGATGGAGATTTTCAGACAGTACAATGGACTTAATTTCCTACTTTTTCCATTGAAATTAATGGAAATTTGTGCAGCGAGGTCCCTATATTGTTTTGAAATACTCTCTTTTTTTGTCAGTCATTTGCTTTATCAGTTTCCTATCCTGTTCATAAGCTCTCTAGGACTGACGAGGCTATTTAAGCGTACTGAAATTGGCAAAACTTGAAATACTAAGACTAAAATTAAGGTCTAGCACTCTTCAGTAGGTATCTTACTACTACTTCGTTCCAGGTTTTACAGTACAGGTTCCTAGAATCAGCACACATTTAAATGCTGTGGTTATATCTGCACTTAATATTAAACTTGGGTAGAGAGGCTTATAAATATTCAATTAGAATGTTGGGAAAATGAAAAGAATCTTTTAGTCATCTATAATGTCTATGGATTTTTAAATAACTAGGCACAACGTCTATTGATTTTAATTTTCTGTTAAGCAAAGCTGTACATTGCAATTTAAGCAGACCAGGCATAAATGCTGGCTAGCTTCTCACAGCTTCAGGTGGGGGCGGGAGTACGATTAGAGTTACTTTACCTCCAGCTGACAAATATTCCAGCAGCATGTTAAAGCAATGCACTTTCCCAGGGGCTCATCTCCTAGTAAGGCAGCAGACTTACTACATCTGAAAAACTGCTTTTGCTCTGAAGACATGTATTTTTTTGGCCAGACCTCTGACAGTTCTTGCCTCTGCGTGAGCCATCGTAGTAGTTTTCTTAGATAAATGTTAAGCTGATGTTATAGTTTGTTTCAGGGATAAATACTTGTATGAAAATAAATGATGGGCAGAAAAAAATCATAGTCTAATTCAGTATTTAAGAAGATAGTGGTGAATTAGTAACAGTGGGGAAAAAACCCCACGAGTGTTACCTGTGACTTGCTTTTTTTAATCATATAAGTGAGAAACGACCATTTAAGGTGTTAAGTCTGTCACTTAGCGTATATGTAAATCTGCAGTAACCCCAGAAGCTGCGCTGGGATTACGTATGTCACTTAAGTCCACCTATCCGGTCATCTGTAATTTCTGGACCAGATGGTGGTTTTGCTTTCTGATGTTAAAATTATGAATTCAGCAAAGTCTGCATTAAAAATAAACCTTAAATCCTAAAAGTTTCTGCCTGGAGATGTGTCTGTCCTCTTACGTCAGCTGAAATGCTTAAAATGTGGTGGTGAATTTGGTGTAATGTTTTAGCCCTAAGAATAGGATCTAAGCGGAACCCAATTTAAAATGGAAAGATGGAATCACCATCTTTCCTTTTTCCTCCCTTCACTTCTAGTTTGTGAGAAATTGAAAATACATTAAAAGCTTTGAACTTGTTGCAGTCAGAATATGTTGGAACTATTTTATCAATTTCTAAACTGTTTTATTGACATGAAAAATATCGTTTATCACAGAATATAAATTTAGAGGAGAATGAACAGACTTAATTCAGTTTTTGTGTGTGCAGTGAATGATTTTACAGGCACACTTTAATTCTTTTTAATAGACTTGTTTCTGGTCGCTGAAGTTGCACTTTCCTCATGAGAATTTGATGAGCACCAATACAGTGTTATAGCACTGGCTGAGAGAAAACATTAATGTCTGAATATGGATTAATGAGTTAAACATCTTATAAAAACATAAACCAAAGGGTTTTCTTATGGAGAGGACAACTTACCCCGAAGAGCATATAGGTAGGAGGTTTGTATCAGAAAGTTCAATTTAGGGTGTTTCTTTGCGGGCCATTTCGGTTACTTCTTCACAGATGGTCAGTGAACTTTTATCTTTTTATAATTTGTGGTTTGGTCCCTCTCAAAAATGCAAAATGGTTTGTGCAAACTCTCATAAGAATTTCTTCCTCATTAGCGAGCACCGCAGAAGTTAAGTGTTACAACATCTGCAGCAAATATCCTTTCTGTAAAATGTCCTCTAACATCTATGGAAAGGACACCACAATTGTAAATTCTACTCTGAGAAAAGCTATTGAATCAGGGTTGATTGTTAATGGAGTGAGGCAAAAGAAGATTGGAACCACATTTAAACAGCAACATGGAGAAAGCTTGTACAGAGGTTTTTAGGTGCTTGCGCCACTTCTGTACTTAATTGTTTCGATGTCCTAAAAATTTGCCTGTTACGTGGTTTACACTTTAAATGCTGCTTCTCCTTTCCAGTAGAACTTTTGTAGGTTTTATGAAGTGTGTGTCAGAGAAACAGGGACTTCGGTGTTCTAGTTCTCCTGTAGTATGTTAAAGACTTCGAGTTAGAAATGCTGTATTAAAGGTTTTTGATTCCCAGAAGTCATTGTGAGCTGAATGCTTTAACCATGCATGGAATTGAACCAGAAAGTGTGAACAAGGTCAGTGATTAGACTAGTTGTTGTGAGATCTCTCAGGTTCGGTAAGAGCCCCTTCCCAGATCCTCTTTGGACGACTCATGAATGGTAATTCTGATGAATTTACACATCATTCACCAACTTCAGAAATTTCTCCTGTACCCATAAGAACAAATTGGAATGTACCTCAAAATCTGCCTTTGAAGCCAACACCTGAATGGAAAAAACCTTGCAGTTTCCTCCAAAAGGTGTAGAGGATGAAAAGAACCGTGTGCTTGATGGTACGGAAGAATAATAATCGTACAGGCAGTCCTGAGCACTTGAGAGGCTCTTCCTGGTGATGAAGTCAGTGTTTGTTCTAATTTGAAGTATGGTAAAGGACAGAAGACAGAAGTTTTAGAGATTGATTAATATCTTTTGTCTTCGTGTATTTTCAAGAGAGTTCATATTTATAATTTAAAAGCAACAGAAAGAAAATCTTATCCAGAACATGTCCTTGTAATAGAATCAGCTGTTTCTGTCAGTCCATTACAGAGCACACTAATCGCCCATCAGTACTGAAAGTCATTAGGCACAGTCTGCAGTTTCTCAAATCTGTGCTTTGGGAGTGAGTGCCTGTATTTTACCGGTACTTTAATTGGGGATGATTTTGCCTTTACTCTGAAACAGATCTCTTGGCACCAAGTAAGTCTGAATTATCCAACTGCATTAAATGCAAGGTTGTTCAGAAATAAATCTATGGAAGATGTTTAGATGGTATCACATGCTTTTTCATATGAGAAATCTTAGTGATCCAAAAACCTTAGTTCACTTGACATTTGGGTGATTTATGATATACCTGAAGGACAGGACTGGATGTGGTTCTTTAAAAACATGCCCAGGAATGAGGTCAGTCAGTGCTTATGCTTCCCAGCTCTGTTGTCTTTCATTTTGAAAGCAATAGATGTTGCTTTCTTGAGATGTGTTCTGCTTCCTGTCTAAGCCTGAAGATTGTTTTGCGTACACCAGTATAAAACTCTCACCACACTTGCTCTGTAAATTAATCCCGGGTTTGGCCTAGCACCACTTTCCTGTGTGGATTCCGCCTCGGAGCACTCTCACATGTCAACGTGGCAGGCAGTGTTGTTCCCTTGAAATTAAGGTAGTCCAAGATTATAATTCTAAAATTAGGGTAAGGTTGGTGGTTATTACAGTTATAACTTGCCAAAATTGAGAGGACCGTTTAATTGCTCCCCCCTCTTTTTTGTGTGTGTGTCTTTATGGTTAGTTTAAATAAGCGAATAAAATACCTGCTTGAAAGTACGTGTGAAAGAGATGATAGGAGAGCATGTTTCAACTTAATGTTTGTTTTTCACTGAAAATACTGTTTTGCAGAACTAATTATAAAAAGGGAGTTATAGAAATACTTTGTATTATATCCCTGAAATGAGTCGCGCTAAGTGTAACTTACATCCCTTGTATTCCGAGGGATGAATGTCTTCCTGTACACATGATACAAATGTAAACTTTCTGTGGTTATTTGCTTTTGTTGTCAAAAATATTTATTGTCTGGGAATGAAGCAACAGAGCCCTTTCTTTCGTCACTTCTGTCAAGGTTTTACATTTCAGTTTGACTGCAGTTTGAAGCCCAGCAGACATAAGGAGTATCAGAGACCATTCACTTTTGAGGCCAAAAAGAGAAGTTCAGATTCTGGTGTCTGCTTACAAAGATGTAAATCCTGGCTGGCATCTGCTTATTTCAAGTTTTCACATGGTGCTCAGCATGTGGATTTCTTCATTCACTGAATGATGGCCTTTAAGGCTTCCTTTGCAAAAAACAATGAGAAAACCCTTTGCTTGTCCTTCCTTCCCTGCTTGGGTTGGGCAGCAGTGATTTGAGAGGGGTAAGCTGAAGTGCCTCATGTAGATTAGCTAAGCAATGAAAAATTACATCTCCTTGTTCTGTAAATAATGTCCAGTCAGAGCAGATGTAATTAACTGCAGAACTTAATGGATGCCTCGTGAGGTTACAGATGCTATCAGTCATAAACTAGATGAAGGCAAGGGAGCTTTATATGCTTGGAATTCCTTTTAGGACTAATTACGAAATATCTTTAAAATTGATTGCTTATGCTTTCAATTTCTGAGAGTGTTTTCACATGACGTATATGGAATGGACTTGCTGCAGCTTTAGGGGAGGATGGGAGACACCTCCACTGCTGAGGCTTTTTGAGGAGCTAGGAGGTTTCTCTTCCCTAGGACCTTCTCCCAGACCCCTATTGTTGGGAAACTTGGACTTATTTTAAGGGTTGCCAAGCCATCCAGGGAGATTGCTCTGACACAGATTTTCTTCTTATCTGAATTAGTTTACAATTATAAAGGTAAAATTCTGTTGATGTATCAAAAGGCTTAGCCTAACAATTGCAGAGCAATTGGAGACATGCAGTGTGCCTCTCAAGAACAACCGCCAGAACTTAATTTCTGCCTCTGCTTCTAAATACTTTCCAAGTGGGGGGTTGGTGAGAAACCAACTTGACAGAATAAACAGAACCCTTTGGACCTTTGGACTGTTGCGATGTACCTGCTGCTGCTGATAATATTGAGCTGACCAAGTACCTTTTCTTGGTTCAGCTACAATGTTGGACATTGTCTCCAGCAATACATTGCAATACATACTGACCCAAACTCACCAAAAGGATGCTGGATTTGATTATTCAGTTTAAAATTCAATAAAGGCTGACTAAAGAGTTTTATAAATAAAATGGGTGGTCAGGTAGCCTCGATGTCAGCTGGCAGTTCTTTTAGGACCAACCTTTTAAGGAGTTGATGTGTGTATAGGAGAAATGACAACTGACTCAATCATAGATTAATATTAGCGCAGGCCAACAAAGAAGAGAATAAACCAGGCTTTGTTTGTTTGTCATGCTCTTGGCATTTTTAGCAGCTGTGACAGTTTCCTTGTGATTGTTGCATGCCCAGTCTTGAAGGAATTTTTGGTGCAAGTCAAGACAGAGTCATTTGAAGAGCAGTTTCTAACAATAGCGTTCCAGCTGCAGTCCTGTGTGTCTCCACGATGGCTCCCTTTGCTGCAGTCTCCAGAATTCTGTAGAACGTGCCCTTTTGACTTATATTTCTGAAACTGGTGCAGTCTGGTAAAATGAAAGTGAATGCTGAACAGTTGCTCCCATTATTTTGGCTGACTGTTCAGTGCTGGGCAGGCTTTTTGACACATGGGGTGGATCAGTAATGTGCTTCATGGCCTTGAAAAAACAGAATTAAGTAATGCGAAAGATGAATGAGCTGTCTAAGCTGTGTGCTTTATTCCTCTCAATATTCCCTCTCCCTTAGGCTAATTTGTGCAAAAATATAATACATGTAAGGAAGATTTGGAACATTTATTAAGGGTGTTATTGCTCAGGGATTGAAGTATAACCTGCCTTTTATTTACAGAGGACTGCCATGTGTCTTGCTGCTTATTTCATTGATCCACACGTACCTTTTGGGTAGCTGTTATTGTTCATTTCAGGGAATAAGTTATCATAATGGTCTTCTGAAGCCACTCTGCTGTTGGAATTTATGAGTTGTCTGTTAGGAGAGCAAATTCTCATTTTTCCTTCTGTTCTGCTGTTTTTTCTGTGCTGCTGCACCACATCTGGGACTCTGGGTTGGAAACTTCAAGCTGGAATCTTTAGGTTTTCTTGCAAATGAAATGACATCTTCAGAACATCATCTTTTATGTGCTGCCTGTTGTTCAAGCATGTTTGGCAAGTGTATTTGAAGAGGGCTGCTGCTGCAGGGGTTTTTCTTTCAGCCCTGAGGAAGAAACCAGATTAGTAAATTAGTTTGCTGATGTCTGAGTGTTGACCAGCTGAGTTACTGTACCTGCTGTTCTTAATGTGGCCAGGGTTCCCAGAGGTTGTTTTTAATTTCCAGAAACCATTCACCGTTCAACCTCGTGTGAAAAGCTTGGAATCAAATATAAACCCAGCTATTTTCTTCACTATGGAAAGAAAGAGACTGCTGCTTGACTGATAGCATGAAATTAGAGTGACCTTGTGCTCTTGATCCCAAAAAACCCAGAGACAGGAATGAATCCTGTGGAGGAAATGAGTCTTGGAGAATTTCAAGTCATTTCATTGCTCTGGCTAGTGAGAGATGTGCATGTACCACCCTGCCCTTGGCTGCAGACACCTACTCCTTGCTTAATCTGTATCTCAGCTGTGGCAGTTGGTTTGTTCCTGGGGTTGGGTAACTCTCCATTCACCCACTTGGGAATGTGGTTTGCATGCATCAGTTTGATTGTCACCTGCCTATCCAAGCCATGATGTGTAGCTCCAGTGGTGTTTGTTACCACAAGTGGATTTAGTTTGGCCTATGGTGTACTGTGTAATGTCATATTTTGGGCTTGAAAACATGATGTAATGTTCAAAATACGGAGTAGACATTTCAGCTTCCTAAAATATATATATGTGGGAGTGGGCACTGAAACTATTCTGAGGAAAGCGGGAATTCTTGTCTGTTTTGAGAGGTATTCTGGAATTATTTTAGGTCAAGTAACCAATATCCTAAATCTTATGGAAAGCCCTGAGGTTAAGTGATACAAGAGGTCACTGGGCAACTTCTGGAGGCATATATTCTTGACAGGTTAATGCCCAGATGTGACCTGAATCCTTAGCGTTGCCTACAAAGGATGAACATTGTGTTTTCCAGACGGCAGGGAAAAGAATTTGCTGTGTTTAGAATTTTGCTTAGAGTTTAAAGGGCTTTTAGCTTTATTTTCTTCTGCAGTAATATAATTTGAAATAAATCCAAAGGATTTTATTTTTTGCTGACTAATATGGGATTTCTAAGCTAAAGAGAAGGGAGAGGCCAGAAGATGCTAAAAACATTAAATGCATCATTGGGTGATTCATGACCTGTGGGTTTGAAGACCGATATAAACTGATCATTTAGAAAAATAGGGTTTCCTCTTGGTTAACAGCTGAGGTTTCTTTCCCCATTTGGATTTATGCGTTAATGTACTTTGCAAATTACATTTTTACTGACATGTGACTTGTGTTGAGGTAAAGAACTAATCCAAGTAATACGTGTAATTTGCTTTGGACTTGTAATACGTTTAGGGTAACCCAGGGTGAACAGGTATACCGTTAACTCTTCTAATGCTACACGCATGTTGTCCTGAAGGTTCCAGCACCCTGTCGTCACCATGAAAGTGAGATGAGATTCCTTAGGCAAGGGCAGTTCCAGGCAGTTTGGCTGGTGCTGGGAATGTGGGAAGGTGCAGTGGGTCTGAGCTATCCATGGCAATTCAGGATTTGTGTGATTGCGGGCATAAATTCTGTACAGTGTGGAGGAAGGTCTGGGAATTAAACTCAGTGGCCTCAATATTTTGAATGGTGTTTGCAAGAGCTTGGGTATGCATTTTCTGTATTTTCAGCATCTCTGTAGCTAAGCAGATGATCTAACAGTATGATCCTGAATTTAGTTTCTAAAGAGCCAGTAAGTTATAAAAAATATCTGTAGCATTTACATAGGTTAAGCTGACATTCAATACAGATACGGTTTTAGTGGTGGTATTTAAAATCCTTTGCTAATGAGTATGGGAAACAAGTTCAGATGTGGTAATTTCCAGAGAGAGAAATTAAGAAGTACCATTTTTAATAACCAAAGGAGAACATTTATTTTTCTTGACAGATTCTGATAGGAGAAAGAGAAGCTTAATGTGGGGTGGGGAGTTCTTTTTTTTAATCACCATGAAAAATTCCTTCCTGTTAATCTGATGGATGGATTACAGTTTGTCCTTGCATGGCCAGGTTGTATTTTCCATCAGAACTGGAGATTCCAACCCTCATTATATCATTTCTGTAATGCAAATGGTTATGTATAGAAAGAGATTTAATTAATCCCCTGCTGGTTGGTAGCATACCCTAAAGCCAAACAGAGCCAGCAAAGGAAAAGTAGTAAAACAGGAGTGCATGGTACCAGGTCAATGACTGTCAGTGGAGTTTCATCATCTGTGAAATATTAACTGAGATGTATTTACTGTTGCAGCTGTAAAAATATTTGTCTGTTGTCCCAACTGGTGTGATAGTGAGCTACCTTCCAAGGGAGCCAAGGTCAAAGGCAATCTCAGGAATCGTGCTGTCTGCTCTGGCAGAAATATGCAACATCCTGAGCGTAGCGATGGTTCTCGCTTTAATTTGAAAGGACTATGTTTAAGCTGCCGTCAGTGCGGACTCCAGCATCCAACTTTGCCTGTGGGTCCGTGCCATATGTGCAGCTACATATTCAAGGACAAATTGCAAGACTGAGAGAAAGTGACAATTTTGAGTGATGGGCTCCTGGTTACTTGACACTTTCATAATGTAACATTATCTATTTAAAAGATATGAGCTGTATTGTAGGTCAGTGAACAAATAGATTTCCAGACTTCCATTTCATATTGTGTGCCTATATGTACGCAAAAAGCCAGCACTCTTACTGCTGCCTGAAACGCCTCTGTTTTCAGATGCAGTTTCTGTGCATGAAAGATGACAATAGAATGAATTTTCAGTATCTGTGTGCTAAACAATATACTATGTAAACAGAAAAGTGATCCTTAAAATGACCAGTGTATTTTCTCTTCTAGCTTCCTTGCTGCCTCAGAAATGATAGTGAGGATCCAGTCCTATTGTGAAACCTGAATCATAGCATGTTACAGTGTCCAATTGATTTTGTATCTCCATAGTCTGAGAAAATTAAAAGAGTAACGTAATAGAAGGAACTTTTGAAGGAGGGTGTTTGAACCAGCTTTGTGTAGACTCCACGACGCTGAGTTTGTTGCCCAAGGCTCAGTTTTTAAGTAGTTGTCTGAAAATCTGCTGCTTCTTTTGTCATGTAGAGATCAAGTCGCGTGTTTAATAATTATGCCTTGAAATACGGAACTGATGCAAAAAATTAACTTCCAGAGCATTCTGTTTGTGTCACTTCAGTACTTCAAGATTTAATACACTTATTTTTTAGGATCTGTGAAAGAAGTGGTTTCTGCTTCTGAAAGTTCTGTGTGAAAAATGTGCAGAAATCTGTTAAAATATTCTGATCCAATTTATTATTTCCTATAAATCCAGTATAAATGTAAGCCTGTCGTTCGAGGGTTATGTTGACCTAGAGAGCAGGTGGCATGGAGGCTGGCTGAAGTAATAATGGTAATATATATAGATACTGGCAACACAAGTGCTCGGGGAGGCAGATGTGCTGCTGAAAGAGGCAGTCTGAATCTTGTATGTTCATGTGTTGTTCTCATGAGAAGGGAGGTCTTGAATGAAAAATGTCCTTTAGGATAAACTAGCCCATTGACTTAAAGCATTTCAGCTGCACTCTGTAAACAGTGTTTCAGACCAAGTAGTCACAGCTCATACTCTGTTGTTAGTAACCTTACCTCTTAGAATGTGTTTTCTTTTTTTGGGGTATGTGGATATGTAGTGCCAACCTCCTTTCTGGACTTGGTGAAAACCAGTCAGGTAACATCACATCCTTCATCATTTGCTATCTAAAATGTTTACTGTAAAGCTGATTGAGTTTTACCTTTATAGGGTACTTGTGAAATGCCATTGAACTTCAGTGTTCCCATAGTTATTTGATCAGTGCTTTGACATTGCCCCAGCATTTTTAAATGTAAGGTGTCGGTTGGTCCCATCACACACATTAAAGCGTGAAGCCATCTTAAGACCCAGCCGAGCCTCCACCCTGTGAGTGTATCCCTATCTCTGGGAAGCATTTTCTTTGTCTGCTGTGTTCCCTGGAGGTGTGCAGTGTTCTCCTGACAGTGGAAATCCTCAAATAGGTACCCTGAAGTAGGTCACCTGCACTGTCTGCAGTCTGCTCCTTCCTTGCTTCCGTCTCCAGGCATTTTCTTTCTCCTTCCCTGGGGTGTAGCCTTTTTAGATGCTGATGATTCAGGAAAAGCAAAGCTCATAATTACACTGCTCACATTATTGTAGCTTCCAGCTCCAGTGCTTTTGTACTGGCTCCACCATTCCTGGCCTGGTTTGGAGGATGATAGAAAGTGCTGTTCCCAGCCATGCTGTGGCAAGGTGGAAAAGGGCGAATGGAGTGCCAGCCTGGTGTTTCTCTGTGGGACAGGAAAAGTGCTGCAGGAGTTGGGGCAGGGTTTGATGTGCAGCTCACGGGGTTTTTCAAGGGGATTTTAAGACTAACACAAGATGAAGCGGAGTGGAACAACAGGTATAAAAATTGATTGCTTTGATTGTGCTCTTTGTTGTCAAGACCACAAAGATATTAAATTTGAACTGCTGCGTATTGATTCCAGAGCTGCTCTGTGTTTGTCAGGGTGGAGGTGCAGAATGAAACCGATTGCTACATGGATAGAATAATATTTCAGGTGTATCGAGATGTCACCAGCTAGCACTTTTCTTCTTCCTGATGTGGAAACTCAGTTGATCACAGATTTCAAAGGGTGATTCCAGGAACAAAGCCCGAGTGAGTCCTTCTTTTAACCTTGCATACAGTGAACCCTGAATTAGCTACATTATAGGAAGTATTAAAGGCGATATTATTGTG
>WYDI02022507.1:0-32783 GCA_009867235.2 Psittacus erithacus | reverse complement strand
GTCCTTCTTTTAACCTTGCATACAGTGAACCCTGAATTAGCTACATTATAGGAAGTATTAAAGGCGATATTATTGTGCGAGTAAAATGTACAGTAGAGGAACAGAAAAGGTTTGTCCACTCCTGTTACTGGGCCATGATTCCTGTGGTGTATGTCTGTAAGTCACAGTTACCAGACCTGTGCTTTTCAGTGGCTTTTCAGCCCTAAAGACTAGAGCAAAGCTTGTAAAACTGAATCCTAAAAGCTTAAAAAATAGAAGGTATAGGGGTTTAAAGGTCGCTGTTTTCCTTTTTCTTTCCTACTGTTAAATTCCAGAGCTTTATGCATCCCTTATGAATGTTTTTGGGGCTGACTGTGTTGGAATAAACAGAAACATGCTGTTTGAATTGAAAAAGTACCCACTGCTAAGCACCTTTGTTATAAGGATAAATTAAATACATCTGCTGAGACAGTGTAAGATACATATATATATAGATACAAAGAAAGTAATATATAATAACTATATCTTATCTATAGATCCATTTGCAGTGGCAAAAAGCTGTCACTGCTACTATGTAGACTTCACAGTTGGAAACTAATGCCTTCTAACCAACGGGAGTGGAAGAAGCTCCTTTTTAGACGATAAACCACACAACCTGTTATAGATGCTAATGATTTATTATCTTACATACTTGAAATGTTTTGATTAGATCTTGACAAGTTTGTCTGATGACAGGAATTTATTTCGTGATGCTGTAAGCTGTCAGGCTTGTGAGAATTCACACATGGAATTTGCTCAGCGCTGTTCCACTGCGAGGAGATTTCAAAGTGCAGAGAATTTGACAATAATAACAGCATGGTTAGGATTTAATGGTGTTTGAATATCGTTTTTTAAGTTCTCATAGCTATAACTTTTTGGTATCTTTGAAAAATTTTGTTAATGACCAATGTGTTACTTAACAGACCATTGGCAGGTTGTCATTCACACTGTTAATCATGTCAATCAGCACGTCCCCATCACTAAATACGGAAAAGAGATCGCTGGATGTTACGGATTTGTTCTTCTATTGACTATTGCCAATGTTCGAGGGGCGGGACCAGAGCTAAAGGGGGCCGAGCCAGGACCGAGGGGCGGTGTCAGGCGGGGCTGGATGCGGCGCCGGCATCGGCATCGGCGGCTGGCGGGCGGCGGCTGCCACCTAGTGGCGCCCTGCGGAAGCGCAGGGCGGGTGTATGGGGGAAGCGCCGCCGTGCTGAGATGGACATTGAAACCCAAACGCAGGGAGGGTTGATGTGTCGCGGTGCTGTGTGCATCACTGCCTGTGCCTTGTGCGTGCTCGTGGTCTGTGTGATTGAACAAAACCCGTAAAATTTCCGGCCTTCCTCTGCTTTTGGTGCTTGGGTGCAAAACGCTGCTTTGAAGTGGTTGCTGATTTCATCAGCCTTGGGTTTCTTTTTGTGATAACATGTAAACTAGCTAGAATAAATAAATTAATAATTAGTTCCGTGTTATTTAATTACTTTATTTAATGTAATCTTTTTATATTTAATATTATTAAAATAAATAAAATAATGAAATCTTAAAGTAATGTAAGCATTTAAAAAAAGCAACACCAAAAGCCACTCTGTGGCATTAATTTTGCCTTCTGGTGAGAGGATTGGAATATTGGGTACCACAGCTCTGGAAGGGGTTCAGGTACAGTGGTGGCGAGGGATGTAGAATAGAATTAATGATCACTTTATCTGTGTTTAGGGTTGAATTCCCGTTATTTTTGCACTGTTGAGTGCTTATGACTTTGAGACTGCGGTGATTATTCAGATAAAATGAGTTACTTTTATACCCTAAACTACTGTGCTATAGTCACCCCGTGCCCAGCTATACACTGAGCATGCGATCAGAAGGGCCAGCCTGCTATTAATTTTGCTTCAGCCCTTTACTGAAAAATAAATGAGTAATAAATATATAATAAGTGAAATTAACTCAAGGTTTCCATTCTTTGTTTTTGTTTCAGAAGGAGCTCAGCCTCCCCAGAAGAGGAAGCTTGTAAGTAGAATTATTCCTTATTCATCGCTTGGTTTGTTTTGAACATATATAGCTGTTCAGCTGTGGAAATCGTTTAAATGGGCAGATCCTCTGTTTTGTCTGTTAGCATTTTCAAGAATCTGTCAGGCGCTTGGAAGCAGCCAGCATGAAGCCTCTATTCATTTCCTTAAGTGTAGTAGGAAAAGCAGTAGTAGTGTAAGCTTACTTCTAATTACCAGCTTGAGCTGATCCTGATACAGAAGTAGCTGTGGTGTTGAGTGTTGCTTGCACTGACATCGCTGAAGCGAATCCACAGAAGTCACTGATTATTTATGTGATATGGACAACTTTGATGACTGCTCTTTGTACAATCTGTTGACAGAGGTCTGAGTACGCAGCTCCTGGGCCATGCAGGTCGGGTGTTTGTGGAGCAGTCAGTTTAATGGGGGTATTTTGACAACGTGGCAATTGGTGGGGAAAGTAGGCTTTTAAAAATGCGTTTTAAACAAAAAGCATTTCTTTAATACTTTATGATGTTTAAAGACATTTAGTGAGCTAACTTGTGTTTTGGTGGTATTGTGACAGCATAGCTTCTGCTGTGCTTACAGATTTATGGTGGAAGCAACTGTGTTCTTGATTGCATTATATAAGAGAAAGCTCTTGTACTGCCTGCTATTGCATTATGATTTTAAGTTGTTTCCCAAAGCCTGTAGACTACAGACACGAAGCTGACAGAAGCGTGTAACCTTTCTTCCTCAGGTTTCTGGTTCTAATGAGAAGTTGTTTCCAGTCGTTCAATGTAAGCTATCCCCTTTGTATAAGAACCAGTGTTTAGAAAACGCTGTGTAGTGCCAGTGATTCAGGGCTGAACAATACAAGGGATCAAAAGGCCTTTTTTTAATATGGGGCATGACCAGACCTTTTTGTTTAGTTCATATGACAGGGGTGAACCGGCCAGGGAATTATTCAGAGAACATGGAACACTGGCTGATTACTTTTTTATAACCAGCATGCCTTAAAGGCTGACTTAACTGTATGCGGTAGGCTTTTACGAAGGATGGTGTTCATGATTCGAAGGTCGTGAAGGTTCTTTGAACAAATGGTGGAGCAGCAAGTTAATCAGTAAGTTTTTGGTTTAATGTAACTCTTAGACCTATTTTGGTGTAAAACTTCTGGAACTGAAATTGAGGATGCCAGAGATATTCCCTTCCTTTGTTCAAGCATGGAGGTGGGTATGACACAAAACCGTTCTTGTCTTCACATATGAAATATCTGAGATACAAATAGCTTCAAATGCTTTATTTAGTAGTAACTCAACCAAATAACTGAATGTTTTATTTCTGTGTTGATGTACCACCTTCAGTTTTCGTTACTTCACTTTAGTTTTCTTCCACAAGCGAGTGCCTTTTAAGACATCATTATGTGAAGAAGTTTAGCAACCTGTGTCAAGAAGTTCCAGACTATAAATTTTAAGCATCAGCTTGCAGCTGTTGGTGAGACTGAAAATCTACGAAGAATTGAAATGTCTTCAGTTAGTGGCCTGTGTTATCTCGCTGGTTATTTGAGTGCAGTTTCTGGAAGTACAGATTACGTAGTTAAGTCTACCGAGTGATTTCTTGTTGTTTGAAAAGTTTAACTATTTAAGCAGTCAGTAGTACATGGTGGCCTCTGTATATTTGTGTTGATGCCGTACTGTTAAGCATATGGGTCTTGTGGAGCTGATGTACATGATTTGCATATCCCAGTATCAGAGTGCTTGCTTGATTTAAAAAAAATCCACTGTTAGTCTTGGAATGAGGAATTAGAGGAATTCATATCAAGAAATGGAATAATTATACTATGTGTGTGTCTATATATATGTAAAAACTACACATATAATATGTAGAAGTTTTTCCAACCATTCTGTCAAAAAGGTTGGCCTAATGCTGTGCACTTAAATACAGACTGTCGGCAGTTCTCGATTCTTCTGGAGGCTTTTGCTCTGCTTGAATCAACTGAACAGTGACCCTCCTAAGCAAAACCAAATTCTGACAATGAATTTTCTGAAAAGCTGTTGTTCTGTGGCTAATGAGCAGGGTTGGTTATGGATGTAGCTAAGTCCTGATTCATCGTCTGTCATTCACTGACTTTTGTTCACTGACAGAAGCAGAAGCAGGAATTGACAGAAGGATGCAGTACCTGGCTTGGAGCCAGAAACCCTCAAGAGGTGCATCCATTTTCTGCACAAACTCCAGCCTTTGTAGCAGTTCAGTAGCAATTGCATTATATAGAAATACGCAGCCATGCAGCATTTGTCTGTGTGCTACTCTGGAGGCTTGGGTGCATCTAATACTGTAAAAAGATTGTATTTGGGGAGGAAATAATTATTTTCCATCCAGACTGAAGCAGAATGAACACTTGATTAATGCTGCTTGCTAGGCGATTGCTTTGGTTGATTGTTGAGTTAGGAAGGTTTTACGCTGTGGACTAGGTATGATATTTGTCATTGCTACATGTAGAAGGTCAGGCTCTTCCTGACAGTGCTTCTTTTTCTTCACCTGGCTCTCATTGCTTCATATTTGCCTGGGTCAGTAGCAGGAATTGATTGTAGGCACGAAAACAACAGTTGATATGCTTGTTTGTACTGAGGAAAAAGAGTGAAGTTAGATGTCTCTTTGGCCGGAGAGTGTGAGGAATTTTGTCGCCTAAAGAAGAAGGTCTTGGGTAGAGGCTGAAGAGAGTGGGTGGTGAAATGGAGCCTGTAAAGTCTGTTCATTAGCGATTCTGCTTCCATATTAGTGGAAGGGAACGCAAGCACAATGTAAATGATGGCTTTGGCCTTGAAGATCTTGTAGTCTAATTGTGAAATAATCAGCACAGAGTGAGCAGGCATGTAAAACAGATGGGGGAATTGTATGCATGGTGACATTAAGAGGAATGCCTGATTATTTAGATACCATTTTGTTGTTAATGTGCTTAAAGTGTGTCTGTTTCTGTTAGGGGGATTATATTTAATACACTAAAGGAAAGTATACTCAACTGAGTTGCAGGGTACTAAGAGGTTGAATAATACAAGCGTGAGAACAGGAACAAGGAGTTATCTTCTGTCTCTGGTGTGGTTCAAAGTTATCCTTTAATAAATAATACATATAAATGTATTGGTTATGTTTTCCCCATGCTTTGTTCACAAAAAGTAATTACCATTCATGAATATTTTCTTTAATTTCAGATAGTGGATGTGAAGTGATAGACCCAAACTTTGATCTCCATCCTATTAGTGGAAGTGGTTTAATTATTTCCAATGATTTCCCAGTTCTGTTCTTTGGTGCTCTCTTTGCACAGAGATTGTTTTTTGTATTGCTGGCTGCAGCTTTCAAATGGTTTTGATGTGCACCTGCACTTGAAGCACACTAGAGACATTCCAGAGTTGAAAGGACAAAGGTGGGATCTGCACAGCAAGATGGGGCTCATGATGAAGTGCTCATGTGCATTCATGTGTATAACAGCAACTCGGCATCCGAGAGACCAGGCTGTAAGCTGCAGATTTTCATTGCGGCTGCAGGATGCAACACCGTCTTGTCTCAATTGCCTCCTCAGCTAATCAGCAGTCACTAAATCAAGTTGGGGTTGTGTTTGAGCCATCTGGTTTCTTGTTCAGTACCCCATTTTTAATAAATTCAGTTGTGTATGACATGAACTCTATTGACCTGTTCAGATTCTTAGGAGAAAGGTGGGTTTATATTTGACATCCACATGGTTTCCTAGGCAGGGTTACTAGCCTGGGTTGCTGTGATTTTTGTACTATCTAAACACAAAATTTTCAAGAAGAAAAGATTTCTCTCCTGCATTATGTCTAAATTTGAAAAGAGTAATTTCCGCAGCAAACTAAATTTGCTAAACCAGTTTCTGATTTCAGATGCAAGTTATTTTTGTTAATTCTTTCCTGCTATCAACCATCTGTATCAAATATACTTCTAAAGTCTGTGTGTGGATGGAGGAAGAACATGGAGACATAAGAAACATGGAAAATGATTATAATTCAGAATATATTCAGTAAAATACACATTTAAATAAATCAGATATTACAAACTGCTCTTTTGAAGGTGATAGGTGCTGATAAAAATTTGAGAGAAATACTATTTCCTATGTCTATCTTTATGAAATGTGGTAAGCAACTTAATAGTGCTTGCTAAAGATATGAGCAAGGCTTTTATGGTAGTCTTTATTCTTTCTAATCTCTCTTTAAGTCAATTTATGTCCATTGTGGGGCTCGTTTTCTTTCTTTCTCTCTCCCCTCTGCCCTTCCCTTCTACTTAGAAACCTCTGAAGGTTCTTAGTTTCTGCCGCCTTTGACATTTCATAGGGTGTTTCATTAAACAGGTCTTCATTATAATTTGTTAAAACTTATCCCTAGTTTCTTGACAGTAAAATAACACACAAACACACCAAAGGATTTCTTTGGGAGAATATGCTGAATACCTGTTTGTATCTGTTTCTGCTTGTCTTATTTTAGAGCTTGGAAACAGCAGCAGGTTTGATGGCAGGAAAAAAAGAATTCTGGCCTTTGGTGCTGGTTTATGGCTTTGTCTTGCCACGCTCACGTGCTGTGGGAATTTCCTCTGTACCTGCAGAGAAATGGAGTTTATCATTCCATTTCTGTTCTCCTTGGTGGCTAAGCACTTCTGCTGGGGATCGATGGAGGCCATTTCCCTGCCAGAAGAAAGTGGAGTGCCTCAAGCTTGGAGAAGACAGTGTGCTGGAGATGGAGAAAAAAGCGGTTCTGAGAAAGGAATGGGCAGTTTTGCTTCTTTCTCACTCTGTTCGGTCTTGGATCTGGAAACAGAGTAAGAAATAATGCCTCTCTTTAGTGCTTTCTGCTTGTGAAACTTTGTATGGATGGGGAGAGGAAGTGGTGGTGTTTTCTAGCCCCCCCATCCTTTTCTGAGCTGCGTAGAAGCAGCCCACAAGCAGTAGATCAAAAATAACCAGGCATTCTTAAACTGATATGTGGGGCTGGCTCTGGGGGTGGAATGTGCTGAATTACTCCTGCGGGTCTCCGTAGGAGTGTTGCTATTTGTATATTAGGCTTTAAAAATAATTTGAAAGCATTGTTTCTGTAAAAGAAGTGATGTAGTGGATAAGGGGGATTTTAGTGTTCTGTATATAGCATCATCTCAAAGACAAAGAATTTACGGAGGTTTTCATCAATGACTTAAAAGTAAGAAAAACCTTTTGCAGTTTTTATTATCAAGTTTCCATTACTTAATCCAGGTTCGCGTTTAACAAGTATAGTAAAACTGTACATGGCATACCAAATTTGTACCTTTTGTGGCTTGCTGTGCTTTCTTACTCTGAAAACATGACATGGGGTTTGAGGGCAGAGTTTAGGGCTCTGGTTGTTTAAGGTACAGCCACTGTGGGCACCCTGGCCCTTGCTTTTGGGACTGGCAGATTTTTCTCCTGATGAGACATAGTTTTTGAGAGGTTGAGATCTTGTAGTGTGGCGCGCTCCTGCTGTGGTTTGAATGGGGGGAGAATCTGAAGATATATACCCTCCAGGATATATCCTTCAGGGATGAAGAGATGAAGATAAATCATCCAGGAAAGAATCTGAAGGTATATCTGGAGTTGCAATCTGGAATTTACTTGGTTGATGAGTACTTGCTCGTGAGAACAGCAATCTGCCAGCCTAAATAGAGTCTTTAACGCTTTAAAGTCTGTAAAATAAATATATTAGGAATTTTTTTTTGGGAAGCTGCCTTCTTTCAGAAGGGTTGGGCATTATTTTGGGGCCCTTTATTAATAGCTGAAATTGCTTGAAACTGATTGAAATTACCATTTGCTAGCAAAAGTGCAAGACTTGCACTGTTCAAGGGAATGTTGTCTCTGAATGGAGGTGTTCCCTCCCTCCTCCTTCCTTCAGCATTTGGCTCCCCAAGCTGCTGCAATTGCTGTTGCTGTTTTCAGTGGGAGAATCCATAAAGTTTGTAGCAGAAGCGCCGCTTTGGAGTTGCAGAAAGGTGTTCTAAGGCTCAAGTTGTGTGTGTTCTGAAGGGGATTGATTACTGAAGAAGGGCTGGTTCACGTGTTCCTGCCGGTCGAGAACAGCTGCTCTTTGCACCGCTGATGACTCTGCAAGGCTTTGGCGGGGAGCAGCAACTCTGTTCCTATCTCAGTGTGAGTTTTCAAGCTGCTATGTGAGATTTCTGCCAGAATCCTTTCAAGTGTGCCATCGCTCCCTTTGGCTTTGCGCTTTCCTTTGGATTTGGTGCGAGCGACTGCTCCTGCTCCTGGAAGCCCAGGAGAAGTTTGTCGCTGATTCGCTGTGGGCTCAGCCAGGGTGGGTCTGGGCTGTATCGCTGGCTGTGTGACAAGTCAGATGGCCAGTTTGTGTCTTGGACTCTTCTGTGCCTTCCAGTCGTACTCGTGGGCTTCGTTTCCTTTCCTTGTATGCTATGAATAGACTTGTAGAAGATTTTTCTATTCTTTTTCTTTTAAAATAATAAGGTTTTTGACATGAGCTGTGTGATGAATCTGGACCATTACTGAACTCCTGAGGTCTCTCTGACATTGGGGGTGTATGAAGAGCTTGGAACTGCACTGATTGTTCTGTGCTCTGTGTTGGAGTGATAACGGTGGGCTCTCTTTCCTGGTTCTAAGCCTCTTGTATGCTGGGAAGAAACGTAGTGTGTCAGCACAATGATGAAACGGAGGAAACAGAGGCTTGGAGCCCCATCTCTGCGGATCCAGTAAGGACTGTTGGGAAAAATAAATTGCACATAAACGTTTCCAATTGAAGCTATGAAGAAAAAAGCAAGTCAGAATTTTCTGTTTGTTAGAAGTTTCTTTCTCTGTGATGCTTATTTTGGCTGTACACGAAATTTCAGTGGGAAGCTTTATTGTTTTACTTCTGTGCAAAATTTACCACAAAGTATAGCCAGAACAGAGCAATAGATAGATGTTTTTAACTGGGGTACATTGTGGTTAGGTTTCGTACCAGGCATTAATTAATATAGTAACCGTACCTTTGTAACTGTCTTTCTTGTTTTATCACGTCAGATTTAAAAAGTACTTTTAATAATGTGCCAGGAAGCTGTCACAGGGCTCCAATCTCCACGATTCGCTACCTTTACTGTCTTGTAAGAATGTTATCAAAAGCTCTTCGATTCGGAGCAAATAATCTTTACCACATCTTGCCACATGTATTTCTACAAAGGAAATTTAAACAAGCAATTACTTTTTAATGCTTGTGTCCTTTTAAAATGCTTTGAGATCTACTAATGAAAACTGCTATTTATGAGGTTAGTAATTAAATTTATTATTTCCATTAGGTGAAATTAAGGAAATTGTATATTTAATACTAAGTTTATAAGTAGAGGAGGTTAAATGAATCTGTTACATAGTGAAGAGAGGAGCAGGGTATGAGGCAGGCTTAACCTTTTCTGCCCGTGGACTCCAAAGCTCATCAGCTGTTTAAGCAGAGACTGCTGGTGGAGAAGATTTCCAATATCCAGAGATAACTTACTGATGAGTATTTGATTCATTAGGAAATTTAAAGCAAGGAACACTGACAAACATGCTTGACTTCAGGACTTTCAGTGTAAAATGTCTGAATACTGAACAAAAGCTGAAGCACTTCCCAGCTGTCTCTTTTGCTCACTTTTATGTTTAAATATAGTAAAGAGAAACCTTTTTCAGCCCTCAGTCAAAATCAGAGTTAAGAGTTGTAACCATACAGTGGCACTAGTTTGTAACTAGTTTGAGACTAGTGTAACAAGTTTTGAATACATAAGCCCACTTTACAGTACCAGTATTTGTATATTAACTTTTACTTTATTTCTAGTGCAGAGCATCTCATCGTGTATAGCTCAATGAAGTAGGTGTTAGAACCTCATCTCTGTGTTTATGTTAAAGTCTGTTTGCAGCTTTTCGGACAGCAGCTACTTTGGGAAATTTTCTGTGCTCTCTGTGTATGTGGATGCGTGTTGGCTGCTAACCCTGCAGCACACTATAGTGCACAGAACCAAGCACAGAGCTGGGGATCGGTGTCCTCAGCTGTAGTCCGGACACTGCAATGGACATGCTGTGGACAAGTCACTTAACCTCTTTGTGCCTCAGTTTCCCCATTGCTAAAATTAGGATAAAGCTATTTTGCAGTGCTGCTTTCAGGCTTACTTAGTTGTTGTTCTAAAACACTGTCAGTGCTAACTGTTATTTCCTAGTTAATGGTTTGTGTAATTCGTGTTTTCACAGTGGTGCATTCCTGTTGTTGCCACAGTGTGACATGGAACCACTGCTCCCACATTGTGAAGGCTGTGGTATAAATGGTCAATGTCTGTATGGGTTGCCATTATCAATTTGTTATTTTTTCTCAATTGAAAGTTTTACATTAAGGATTTACATTAAATGATGTGTATTCCAGAAAGCCTGGGAATCAGTACAAAACCAGGATTTGGCTCATTCCAGCTTGGAAGATTTTCATAGTGGAAAAATAACGTTGAATAGATACCAAATTGGCTGAAAAATGCGTTTTGGTTTGGATGATAATCGGAAGGATGACTTTTGACCACTTAGTTGATTGCATTTGTTCAGAAGATATAACTTACATCTTGGAAGTATCTGTCTTTTTTTTTTAATTGAAACAGAAGATGTGATATTGACCCTGATTTATGTTTTTTTTTTCCTACTGCGGTACCTTGTCAGAATCTCCTCTCCTTTGTACTCCCACTGCCGAGGAAATGATGTTCATCAGCACATGTTCTCTCCTACATCTGCTCCAGGTCTGCAGCACCTTAAATTCCCATTTAGTGCTAACTGTGCACTTGTTACTTCTCCTCTAGTATTTTACCTGAACTCGCAACCCCACAGCAATCCATCTAGTCCATGCTGCAGCCATCCTTTTCAGTGGAGGTAAGGAGAGGTATCGACTAGGAATTTCTAACCATTTGGTGTTTGTGTGACCATTTATGAACTTACAAAACATAAAGTGAATTAAGGAATGGGAACCTTTCTACCTGTGTGTGCATGTAAATTCCTGGTTGTACCCTGTGCTTGCTTCCAAGTACATGTGCAGCTTGTACCATGCAGCAAAAGAGCCCTCACAGGCATGGCTGATGTCAAGAAAACCAACTTAAAAGTAAACTCGTGTAGAGTGTCCTAAAAAACCCCTGCCTAGATTTGTGGGTCTCAGCTAAGGTACTGCACTCTGTAAATCCATGTTAGTTTCTTAGAGCAGCTAGCAGGTTGAAGTCTCTGTCTCCAAACACAGTGTCTACAAAGGATAATGAGTAAAATCAAGCCTGTCATTAGCAGGCTTAAATGTGGAGTACAAGAGTTTGTAAACCAAAGCAACTTCAAACCATTCCAGTCTCTGTTAAAGAGCTTGACTGATGTGTTCCTCCTGCAGGATTAGCTCTTCCTCCATATTGTGCTGCAATGGAACATGCTTGGCCATCAGCGGCCCCAGTGGAAACCTTCAGCTTTGTCCCTAGGAGGAAACTTCACCTAGTGAGATAGTCACAGACCAAAGCTAAACCAAGCTAGAGATCGTTGTGTGTGCAGTTATGAAATTGGAGCTCGGAGGCACCTACTTAAAACTTGAGCCAGCATAGCCATCAGAGGGCTGGTTTTGAAGTTCACATGCTGCAGTGTGGATGTAGCCGGTCAAATTTCAGTTACTCATCAGGTGGTAATGCAATAGCCCCTGGATCTAGACTGTTATTTCAGAGGAAGATTGCTCTTGCTGGCCAGCTCTGGTAAGGGTAACCAGAAAATGTGAAGCTGAGCTATTTTAGGCTTCTGTCCCTCTAATGGGCAGTAACATATATCACATGTGTTGAGTGGAAATCAGGTTGTCAGCGAAAGAAAGGGATGTAACGTGTCTGTACTTATTGTGTGCTGCCATGATGAGAGGTGCTTGCCCAGTGTCTCTGCTGCTTTCCTTGCACGTTGGGCAGCCGTTAGGGAAAATTCTTAATAAGGTATTCATCATGGCAGCGCTTGCAGTGAGGTGAAGGGCAGTGGCCAGAGAGCAGTCTCCTACCATTTTAATGTCATTGTCATCAATATAATTTTAAATACATGTTTGTTATTTAAGGGTGGGTATTGGGTAATGTTCCTTTACAGCAGAGTGATTAAATGCGATTAAATGCTGTTTAGCTCTGGGGCTAATTGACAGACTGGTAAGTAGCAATTAAGTATCAAAATTGGGTTACTGTTAAAGTCAGTTGAGAACTGTTCTTTTTCAATTATTGATTAGTTTCAAAAGCTTTTTTGATACTTCTTTTTTTTTCCTCTGGAATCCTTCAATCTTCAGGCTTTTGACATGGGCCAGTGTATATTTTTCTCTTTAAGAGTAGTTCATATAAAAGTCTTAGTGTCAGGTTATACTCCACTGTTACTATGGACTCTTCCTGCTGATACGTTTTTCACATATGGGGACCTTCCAGCCATCTGCTCTCTAAATACTGAATGGTTGATGATTCACAGATACATGGCTCTGTGTAAGAGCTTAGGTCCACTAGAATAGCTTTTTATTTTTGTCCTTGTCGCTTTCACCTGTGCAGCTCTTGATCCTGTTTTATCCAGTCTTTCTTTGTTGCAGTTTTGTTTACTTGGTTACAGTGCTAGTGATAGCCATTCCTGCTTGCTTAGAGCAAAGGTTCATCTTGGCAAGTTACTGCTATCATTGATCTACTCAGCTTAACACCCTCAGGTTAGCCAGGCAGTGGTTGATTCCATGGAAATGGAAGTGCTACTAGGAACTGGTGGAAAAATTAAATAGAAAAACTTATGCCTTACTTTTAACAATTTCTCACTTTTTACTTCTGGTACACTGCATTTGCAAGAATCCACGTTGCTTATATTTCGCGATGTTGATGTTTTTATGCGGACAGCATTGATGCATCTTGGAACAAATCAGCATGGAAGTCCATGGCTTGTGAAAGAATTCATCTAAGAATGCAGATATTTTATACATAACCTTTGAACAGTTGAAAAGAGTGCAAGCCTTTCAAAAGAGCAAAAGGAGCATTATGAAGTGGCAGCATTACAATAATAAATTCAATAGCAGGTGAAATAAGACTGCTATAGTTGATGCCACTGTAGGTTGGAATTAAGGTCATGTATCTTTAGGAAGAAAAGAGAATGGTGTCCAAAATGAAACTGAAGTATTGAGTCTCATATTTGGGATCTGGCTTGCACTCTTCTGGGGGTAGCAGGGAAGTCAAATTACTGAAGGAGAAAATGAGGCCATGATTCACAGCTGGTCCTATTTATGAGTTGGCAAGTCCTTTGTACACCCATATTTGTCCTTTAATCGCAATATGATTTACAGCATTTCTTGATATCAGGTTGCTTAAAACATGTCATGAATTAATTGTTCTAACTTGGAAGTAATAGGCTTGAGATTAAAGACCATGCATTTCCCCCATTTCAGAAAAACATTGCACTCCCTGTAACACCTTTGGCAAGATACAAGCTGGAAATGGATTAATTTGTTTGTGATAACAGGATGAAAGTGTGCAAGTGCCATATTTCTGGCATCTCTGGGTGCTGCAGGTGAGGTGAAGTCTCAATGGAAATTTGCTTCATCCTGACAAATCAAAGAGAAGAGTTGGGTTCTTCTGCATTATTCAATGATATTTCTCACGCTATTCTGATTTAATGAATTCATGCTAGTTGTGGAACATGTTCTTATAGGTTTATATGGTAGAGATTATTTTTATAAGACTGTTCTCCCTTAGATGTTCTAGTTTTAATAAAGTCTATTGGTAATAGCTGTTCATTTTTTATAGCTTTGCAGAATACTGTCCAAAATCTGGTCATCATCTCTAATGTGATGGTGGTCAGATCCTTGCTATCTTATTTAAGTAAAACAAAATGGGAAACCTAATGGTGCTCCAAAATACTTAGTGTTTGAGCACAGTACATAATTACTTGATCAGCGTGTAATTACAATGTTATGTGTTTTATATAATTAGGATTTCATGGACATCTGTGATATCATTTAAGAATATATGAATTTATTTACATAAAAAGCCTATTCTAGGAAACAAGTATTTAATCAATAACTGTGGTAAGTAACAAGAATAGATGTAGACGTTCAGCAAATGTGCTGGGAGAGTTGCCTCTAAAGCCTTTTTTGTATAAGCTGTTGCTGTGGATGAGGGGAGACCTGTATTTAGAGCTATGGCTTGTTTGGGTGTCTGAGCGTGGCTCCATGTGCAGTGTCCTCAGTGAGTCTGCTCTCTTGGGTTTTGAAGGCTACACATATTTCACAGCAGCAGGGCAGCGCCTGTAAATGGGAGAAGTTCCATATTTTTAGGGAAGATAAACAAACATTTCACAATTCAGACTTAATGAGGTTCTTTATACTTTTATTTTGAAATACCCAAAAGCTTGGCAAGAGTTGCGGATGGTTTCTTATCTCTCCTTAAATTTCCTTTTAGTTTAAAGTCACTTGATACAGGTCTTTAGAGTTTATTTTAGTTAGAATTTCCTATTTGACAAATGTCAGAGGATTAATGAAGAGGACTATGTTCGGCTTGAATGGCATTTGGAAATTGTTCTGGGTTTGCAGCAAGTGATACCCTCCTGGTTTAGTGCTTGGTTTGGTACAGGTTCTGCTTTCTTAAATGTGCTAAATAATTGGTCAGAGTTGACTGCAAGACAGTATAATGTCACTTTTGGAAACAGAGTAGATAAGCAATTCAGGAATAATGAGTAATAGAACAACTTTGTGAATATATCATTATGCAAAATGTGAAATGGTGAATTTTGAGTAGGTAATCTTTTGGCAACTGAATTGTAATCGACATCTCACATTGAATGAATGAATGAGTTTCCCTGAATTAATTTCTTTTTTAATGGAAATTTTTCTTTCTATTCCTTTTCTTTTCTGCCAGTTATTATTCTTGGGAGCAGTTTTTCCCCTCTAGGGGAAGGAGACTACAGGGGAGGGACATATTGGTGATACCTAAAACTTGGCAAGCTCGGCTGTCTTTTTGTTATGCTGATCAGAAACTGTCCATTTGCTTGCCACATGGTTGGAAATATTGAGGCATTGTGGCCTGAATGTTGTAATTTTTTCATGTCAAGGCATTGTATAAGTGCTAAAATCCCTACATTCTGCCTGGAGCTGCAGTAGCAGAAGAGTTAAACCCTTCAGTTTGGAGCTTGAGGTGTGAATTCTTGTCTCTCCGGCTCACCGTTTGGCTGCCCTCAATGGGACCACTTGTAAAGTATACCTGGTAGTTTGCCCTGGGAAGTCGGAGGCTCTCAAAGGGGACTTTGTACTTGTGACTTGAGAAGTTGGAGGGCTTTAGTGTTTGCTAGCATTTCACCTGTAGTCCAACTGTTCTGTAACTGTTTTTCTGTATAATTGTTTTTGAAGGCTGTGATCTGCTGGTAAATGAGCTGACTCATTTACTACCACTGCCCTGTTCAAAAAGTTTGGGATGGCTGGGATAAGCTACCAACTTTTAGTAGGAACAAAAAGCTTAGAAGGTTCTTAAGAGACTGCAGTAAATATGGAAGCTTTTCTTTTTCTGTTCTTACCCTCAAATAACAGTGACTTCCTCAAATGATAGTAGCATGCTCAGTTCTGTACAAAAACCTTCCTTCCGTATAGTTTCTCCCTCAAAGGCCTTTTGATCTTGAGCACGGATACAGAAACAACCCCTGTGTTGAAAGATTCCTGGCAAGGGGATAATTCTGAGAAAGAAATATATATTCTTAACCAGGCGGTCATGTGTTTATTATTGTTGATGGAGAGTCCCTTGCATCTTCCAAAATTTGGTTTTAATTGTACTATGAGGCAACCATGTGCTATTTTTAGTTTTGACTTGGAAAATAGGTGAGCGTACAGACAGGCCTGTTGACATCCCGTCCTAAAACACTAATAGTAGATGCAGTAATGGAGAGTACCCAGTGCCAGCTTAATGGACTTGAGCTGGGGAGAAGCAGAGATTGGGTGACGCAGCTGCTTGCATTAGCACGGGACTGTTCCTGCCTGTGAGCAGGAGATACCTGTTTTCTTAAACAATTGCTGTTTGAAGCCATGAGTTGCAATTTCTAATGTAGTCAAATAAACCATTTAGTGGATCAATAGTACCCTGAAAGCTTAAAGAAAGTTCAGAATGTAAAGAAGATTTCAGGGTACCATTGCACCGGTTTCTAAAATTGTGTTCCATTTCAGCTGTGTCTTGCTAACCTGCGCTATGTTGAATTTTTGTCTCAATTTTAAGCTCTTGCTTATGTATTGAAAACTATACCATGCCAGAAGGCCTGCAGCAGAGCTTTACTTCTATACTGTATCCTTGCGTGCTCTTTTCTACAGGCTGCATCTGTTCTCCCCTTTTCTTCAGTCTCTCTATTCCTGTTTTTGTTCATTCATCTCATATTTGATGGTTTTAGTCCTCCAAGTGCTTTCTTCCCCTCGTTTACCTCCTAAAATTTTGCTGCTTTGGCTAGTGGTTATTATTCTGTCATTCAATCCCTTGTGTGGTACTTGAGAGCATAATCTTCTAACCTAGTTTACATTACACTGTCATTATGAATTATTAATGTTCTAAAATAAAATCTTCAAACAGTAATCTTTGCTGTGGTGAAAGAGCTCTGTGTGCTTTTGTTTTCCTTCCTGTTCTTTGCTTTCTTTAGACCTTCAGGTCTTTAGAGCAGGGATGTTATTGATCCAGCCGTCTGGGAAAGACTTGCTGTGCAATGAGAGTCAACTTGTCACATCTCTGGGCTGATGAGATAGGCATTTATTTATGTAAACACACAAAGAATAAGTTGTGGAAGTAATACTTTTGAGTCTATTAGAAGACTTGGCTGTGCAAGTAGAAGCGGTAATGAAAATTTGGGTTATAGCCTGCCTGGAAGATGAGTATTATTTTTTTGTGTGGTCTCTTTATTGTTGCAGTTTTTGTTCCTGTGATTCTCAGTTTTATTTGTGAAGAGATGAGAAATATAAAGTAACAACAGAACAGTCAGGCTATAATTCTCAGCAAGTTTTTAGGGCAAAAGGGTTTAACCGAAAGAAATACGGTAAAAAATCCCTATCAGCTTTCCTCCGCGCTTCATTTTAATGCAGCCGTTCATCCATTCTGCTTCTGAGAAGTTGGAAGATTCCAAAATCATTACATGTCCAGTTTCCAAGTGAATCAACACACAAATATTGACCTGAAGTATTCCTTTTAAAGTCACAAGCATCTGCATTGCCCTTGCAGAGAACCTGCAATTCCTTTGGACAAAATGGAGTTGATTAGAGCTGCATTCATCTTTGACATAGAGGAGCAGCCCATGGGGACGTGTTCCAGCCTGCACCCCATGGCTTAGTGCGCGCAGCCTCCTCTGATATCAACATGGATCATAAAACTGTGACCTGTCGCTTCTGCAACTCTCCCCTTCCTACTGAGAATAAGGGCAGCTGCAGACTACGCCATAGAACGCCACAGTCTGTTTTTTACATCCTGTTGTTGTAAGTGGTTGGTATTGTAAAAAGTACTTTCTTTATCCTTTTGCAAGTCTGATTTTCTCTGCGGAAAGTAAGTTCTTCGGACAAGCAGGTGGTGTTGCATGCATGACTTGTCTGTTTGTTCTTAGTTTGTGTGTTCTACCAAGTGATTTTAACGAGCCAGAAATGCGTGCTTTTATTACTAGTTGCAGTTTTATAAAAGCCTAAATCTGGTTTTGGGAGAAAATGTTTAAAAAATGGCAGAAATTTTGTGTAAATTTTGTGTAAATTTTGCTGTTTTGCCCCCTAACCTGTAACATTTGTAGAGTGCTCAATTTGCTAATCACAGCTTGGAAGATAAGAAAGTAAAGTGAGTAGGAGATGAATATTCCCATTTCTGAACATGTTTTCTTTGTATCTGAGCTGGTTTAAAGATCGCTGTTGAGGTGGGCTGTGTAAGTCATGCTTACTTTAAAAATGAGCATTTCTGTTACACATTTTTGTTTGTAGCTATATCATTTTTGTGCCATTTTTAACGTGTTACCTTAGAGTGTACTTTTAACATTTTAAACTTTGAAACTTTGTTATTAGTATTTTAAAATGCATTTATCTCTGGAGGTTGTAGAAATCAGTAAAAGTTCCATACATGTCTATTCTGTACTTCATTTCAAGTCAGCGAATTCAGTTTGAGCCAGTTTATCTTCATTTCTTAAACTGGCTTCTGTGTTCTAGACCTCCCTACTTCTATGTATAGGAGGACATACATGTTAGAAGACATATACAAAGTAAATGTCTTTGTTATAAAAGCTTCTAAATATTATGTGTATTTTAGGATACATTACTTTTGCAATGCATCACCTTTGTGGGTTTCTCAGAACTACCATAGAACAGTTTGTAGAGGTGTATCAATCTGTACTGTTACAACAATCAGTCATCCAGGCTTGTTCTCATGTTCAGTCTGTCTTGTCCATTATATTTTCTGAGGCTCGCAACCTTGAGTAGTTTGTTTGCCTGTTGGTTGATGATATAACATCTTTCCTAGACTTTAAGATAAAAAGCTAAGCTTCTGCTGTGAAAATTCATATTATTCCAAAGGAATAAGTAAATTAGAGACCAGTTTCTGTTAAAAAATCACTGTCAAATTAGGATGCAATTCTGCCTTTAAAACTGGATGGACTTTTAATCTTTCTTTTGTAGTATACCAGCACTCATGATGTTTTCCAAGCCTGGTTTTGATTTCTCATGTCTCTTCTGTGCCATGGCTTGTTTTGTAAAGTCTATTCTTATCCCATGCTCTAACTTCATTAAGAATTTATGCTTGAAAATGTAAAATTCATCCTCTTAGTCTGTTCATTACATTAGCGTTGCCCTTGCTCCCAGAATGACTCTTCTTAGCCAGCATTCTACAAAACAAGCTTTTTGTCTCAGAAAAGCTGTGGCAAATGCAAGGGCTTTACAATATGCTTAACATTTCAGCTGAGCCTAAGTGTGTTAATAAAGAAATGGGGAAACAGGCTGGGAAGTGGAAGGTCCAGCACTGGAGGTTCAGGTTGGAGCAAACAGCCTGAATTACACCTGGGAACACATCAGATACCAGAGCTTGTTTCAGAGTTCAGGCTTGATTTGGTCTTCTGGGTAATGTGCTGTCAAGCAGGTAAAGGCACTCCCAGCTCACTGGTGACCACATGTAACCCCAAGCCTGGAGGCACCCTATTGAGCCTTGGTACTGTGTCTGCACAGGTTGCTGACATGAGATGGGTATGAGAAATTTGCTGTCTCGTATGGATGAGGGACACCATTTTTGCTGTTGTGAGCTAGTAGTTGTGATCTGGGTAACAAAAGGCCCTCTAATTCACCCACATAAATACAGCTTCATTCCCTCTTCACTGTTTTTATTCCTTTAACCTTAATTACTTGTGTGTTATTGTGGTTTAGTTGTAACCATCCACTGGTAGTTACTCTTCAGTCCTCAACCCTTGCAAACACACAGAGTGTCTCTTAATTTATCGTTTAAACTCCACACTAGTTTTCCTGTAAAACAAGAGGGTAATAATAACACCTGCTTTTTCAAATCTGCTGTGCTGCAGCAGTCTTGCTGGAACGGCTTATGGATAATGTCTATCAAGTGCCATGTGTTCTTTGGAATATATACAAAACCCCTGTTAGGGAGAATTTAGCAATAGTCTTGCCTTGTTACTCAGTGCAGGGAGCAGATGCAGAAGAATTCTGCAAAGAACTGAAGTTGGTGAAGTGCTGTACTTCTCGATGGAGAGGCTGATGCTGGTTGGAGTGTCAGGGGAAGAGATTAAGATATCTTCCTGATTTCAAATGCTGTTGCACAGTAAATTAACATTGTATTAAAGGTTAGAAAGTTTTAAGTGCCTTGCGATAAATAATACATGATGAAGATGAAGAAATGCTGTAGTGGCAACAAGAGGCTCAATCTAGGTTTTCCTTTGGCAAAATTTCTGTTGGTGAAGAGGAGGGAAGATCTTTGGATGAGGGTGTCGAGGTTATAGCAGCTCTCTTGTGTTTCTCACAAGTGTTACGGCATGTTTTCAAGAATATTTCTGCTAAAATGTTAGATTTCTGTCTAAACATGAAGTGACATTTTCAGAACTGATGTTCAGTATTGTTATTTTCCAAAGAACATTTCTCACTTTTTATGGCATTGAATCACAATTGAGGTTGTATTTGATTAAATCAGGCAACTGACATTTGAATAACTCATGGAGACAACAGGGCTTGGGAAAGAACGCAAGTTCTTGTAACTTATTTAATGAGCATAATTGACCTTTCCAAGGCATCTGAGCCCAATCATCAGTTTTGTGAGCTTGAAATTGTTTAGTTTATGTTCTGTTGGAGTTGCCAATCATCTTACTAGTGCTATTTTTGAAGAGTAGTATTGTATGGAATAATAGCATACAAATAAGTGATATTGTTGTAAATAGAAATACAAAGAAAGAATCTTGTAAGTGCTGTTAGGATTTTGGGCACAATTAACTTTGTATTTTAGCAGTGCTTGCTTCTTATCACTATTTGGTAGTGTTTTCCTTTAGAAAATATTGATTGTGATGATAGAGCTATAGTTAACATCCTCTCTATCTGAGTACAATTTTGTAAGAGTTGTTTTAGGACTATGAAATCAGAGCAGTTGCTTATGATTAAGCTTTGCAGTGTATTGTAGTGAATTAGATAATGTTTCAGGCTATCCATAATGATGGCAACCGCTGTCAGTTCAGTAACTGTGCCAGATTAAAGTTACATGAGAAGCTGGCAGCTTTAATTCAGGTGTGTGTGTGCAGTGCCTAATAGCTGGTTCAGTAAATGTTTCTGATTCGTTGAATCATTAACTAGATGTTCCCTGCATGGGAAATGCACATCAGAGACAAGTTTGGTTGTTCTTCACCTCCCAGAAATTTGAACATCAGGTCTCAGTTTAATCTCCTATAATGTGTTTTTGGAAGCCACTTCATAATGAGATAGCAACTGAAATCTGCGTGAACCAGTGTAATAGAAGAGACTGTATGGTTCTTCTGTATTGGCTTGGTGGTTTCTGGAGGTGGGGTGTTTTCTGCCAAGAAGGAAAGAAATCAAAGATTGTATAAGCCAACAAATAACAACAGAAAAATGAATCTTAAAGATATATTCAACTTAATGTTTTCTGGCAGACTGTTACATGTCTTGAGATTGCAGTCTGCTCAGATACTCGGTTCATTTGCTCAGACGCTCTTCATTTGCATAGGTCACTCTTCAAATAATAATGATGCCCCAAATAGCTCAACACACATCGGCCACGTAATTTTTTCTTAAAGGAGCCCTCCTTTTTTTTAGAAGCATATAGGAAGAACAGTTTTTTGTTTCTTTTTATTGAAAGATCAAAGTTTTCTGTAGAGTTTTTACATGTTACACAGATTTAACTGTGGTGTTAATGGTATAGAGCAGGTGTCTCTTCACTTCATGTGCATTAATTTATGTTTACTTATAGTGGAATAATTTTTTGTGCATGTTGGGTATACCATTTAATGCTTAAAATACATTCTTTCTCTAGAAATAGAATATCAGATTTATCTTCTCTTTAATGGCCCCTCTAGACAATTTAGCTCTGCTAGTAAAACAATTTTAGTGTCTGAATATTTCTAGTGAATCATTAGTGGGTTTGAGGCTATTCAGAAAAGTTGTATGAACATTACCAAAAGTCTGAAAGTATCAGGTATTTATGTGACACTCGGTGCGATGTAGCTATTCGAGTGACTGAACAATTAGGAAGAGGTAAGTTTTTTCCAACTGGTGTTTCCGCTGGTTCCATTGTAAGCTTTCCTTTACTGTAATGTGACTCAGGAAATTATCTTCGTTTGAAAGCTACTGGATTACTCCACGTTTTTTTCTCATTGAAATATTTAAATATAGTCAAGAATATTTTGTGGGAACTTCTCTTGATACATCGTGAATTCAGAATGTGGTCAGTCACAAGAATTTTAAAGTTTGGGTTATTCTTTTTCAAAAGATATTCTTCTGCCCATGGAAGGGGGTTGGAATTAGGTGATCTTTGAGGTCCCTTTCAACCCAAACGGTTCTTTGATTGAAAATGACCTCAATGATCTCCTTGGTATGGCCTCAAACTTTACAAGAAGTTCAGCTTACTTATAAAATGGCAGGTTTTATTTAAAAGAAGCTGGTCTTGTGCCAACTGAATTTATTTAATGATAAGTGTAGCTGCTATGAAAGGAGTCCAAAAAGTAATGGATTTCGTGTGGACTGTTTGTCTAATTGCGTTCTCATTTAATGTCAGGCTTAATTAATGTCCTGCTTTGGTAATGGTAAAGATGAGAAATTGGGGAACTCATTGACATTGGCTATTTATAACTGTCCAGTGGATGCAGTGTCATTAGGAGAGCCTTGGAAACTACACTTTTGGTCGGCAGAGGATACTTTGTCATCACAGAAGCTGCTGAAATGTTCCGCAGGTGGGCTTTTCCGAGGACAAGTTGGGCATGATGTGGAGAAGGTGCATTAGGGAGATTGATGGAGACTGAATATCCTGAAAGGCAAGTAGAAGAATTTTATAAGGAAAGAGGTTTCTTCAGGCTTGGAATTTCTCAGGATCAAGAATTCAAAGATACATATTAATGTTTTTATGAGTTAAAAGTAAGAAACTCATCTCGTAACCTATTTACGTGAGCGTGGTGTTTTTCTTGACATGCTTTTTGATATGCAAAAGGCTGTATTTTTACACTAATGAGAAGTTTCTAGTCTGAATTTTGCAAAATGTTTTGCTTATCATGCAGTGACAGTAATACAGTTCCATAGAAGGATTTCATTTGTCATTGTAGATGTGAGAATCCGTACGCTTCGTACATTTGTTACAACTGAAGTGAATTCTGCAAGTGTTGACGTTGTCGCGTTTTAAGACATGCCATATTTATAAAAGATGTTTGACGGTTTCATTGTGTTCTTCTGGTTTTGTAGCAAAACACTGCATCTCCAAGTATGGTGTCTTCACATATTTTTGGGTTCTCTGAATTTTTCTGTGGTTGATGTTTGGGGACAGTCCCAAAATGAGCTCTTTGCAGATGCTGATTTGCCAGATAAGATTTTGTTGCTGACATGTGGAACGGGCTTTTCGAAAAGCAGGAATATGAAGTGTTAAAGGAATTCCTGCTGTTTGTGTGAACCAGGGTTATATAATTCCCAAAGTGCTTTTTTCACTTCTTGGGTAAGCGCTCTGCAGGACCATGTTAAATCGGTGGATGCGCAGGTTTCCATTGATAACAAACACTCCATTCCCTTGCCCTGCTTTGGGTGCCCTGTGCCCCCCAAGAATGATGGAGGATGGACAGGGTTTCACGGGGTTAACGTTGCCGTAGAGCAGTGAGTCACTGATGCCAGTGAAGAGTGTTCTCCTAAAATGGCTTCTCCTTTTTGCGTCCTTCCTGTAAAGGATGTGGAAGAGCTGGTGCTGAGAATGGTGATGTTACGAATCATATGCCTTCAACTGCTGAGTTTTCCATCACTGTTGAAAAAACCCCCACAATTAATATGAGTACAGGTGTTTCAGCTGGTTGTGATCTTATTTGCTAACTATAAGCACTCAGGAATTAATTTTTATTGTGATGGTTTTATTTGTTGGTTAACTAAGTACTTTCTTTCCCCCATTATTGCTCGGGAATGTAAATCTGTCAGCTAAACATGATTTGTTTAAACATGTAAATCTGAGTGTACCTTTTCAAAACCGTAGTTTATTGGAATTGGAGGGTCACATAAAGGCTAAAATGCTGTTTCTCAGTTCTGCACTTCCTTAGTATAGGTTGTTATGTGGCTACAAAAATGAATGTGTTTGTTCTTTCTCATCAGTAGTAGATGGTGGCAGAGTTTTGTCTGGTTGTACTCTAAATTAACTTTGTGAAATCAAACCAAAATGTGATTTAGATTCATTTGATACAAATGTTTAAAAGCACTAGAAGGGATGGTTGTGTTGAGCAGAGAGTTGGTTCCCGTAGCACTCAAAATCACATTTCCCTGCTTTAAAGCTCAGATGAAAGGGCATGCTTTGCTGAATCAGATACTATGATTCTTGATGAATGTATGTATTTAAAATGTTCCATTATTTAATGGAGAGTTAGGAAGACCATCTAATTCTTTCACGTGATTCAGTGGAAACCTAAAGGCAGCCTACTGGGATTTCTTTCTCGCAGACATTTATGTGTGTTTTAAGGGCTGTATTGTGCATGGAAGGCAGTGCCAGCTGTTGATTGTCATCTTTCTCATGTCTGTGATAAAAAGCCACTCAAGAAGGTTGAAATATGAGAACGTCATTCGCTTTCCTACTGGCAGAAGTGCTTAAAAAAGCCACAATAGAAAGAAAATTGATTGTATATTGAAACAAAAAATAAAGAAAAGGCAGCTACAGTGAGGTTTTGTTTAGAGCCTGGAAAAAGCAAAAACACGGCAAGGAATTTCTACAGGCACAAAGAGCGGAAAGTGAACTTGTGGCTGATGTGCAAGGGTGTGTGTGGGAACCCTCTGATGTGCATCACACGAGTCGCGTGTTGCTGTCAGAATTCAGCCGGCTGAGTTGTTTTGTAGGCACCAAACCTAGGCAGGAGTTTGTGTTTACTGTGACTGACGTGTGTGTGGTGTGGCTGGCTTCAGGGGGAGAATGGATTTCTGGTTTTAAACTGATCTTAAGTGGCATTGTAATGTTGTCAGCTGCTGCTTTTTATCTCCTCCCAAGTGCTCCGCCTGCCTCTCCACACCGCCCCCCCCCCAGTCCGCTTGGTTTACTTAAGGTAAAAGGTAGGATTTCTTTAAAGATGGGACATCAATTAAAAGAAAAATCAGCCAAATGCCCCTGATATTCCTCATGTCATTAGGAAGCAGAGGGGCCACCATTTCAAAATCAAACCAGGAGCTAGGAAGCCGGTGGTGCCCTCTGTGCAGACACAGCTTAAACCCTGTGTGCTATTCAGGATTGCAGACAGAGCCCTGTTATGGTTTTGCTTGAAAATTCTTGTGATTGTAATTGGATGAACACAGAGAGATGTATGTAAAGCATGTACACTGTATATACAACAAACTCCCGTTTTAAAGTGTCTATATTAGGAAGGGAATAAATATCTCATTTTGCACTGCCTCCTAAGGTGGAGGGAGGGAGGCAGGGATGGAGCTGGGAGAAAACAGAGGCAGTGGAAACAGCAGCAATATGTATGCTTGCCTGCCTGCCTCACGTTAATGGAACAGCTTGCAAGGTCTACAGGGAATTTGCATTGGCTCTGTCACTGGTATTATTTAGTTCCTTATTTATTGCTAGTGGCTTGATTGTGCTGTATTTTCCCAGCAATGAAAGCTTTTAAAGATCATGTCTGACTCCTTTTGGACAGTGCTGTCCAATTTCTCTCTGCCTGCTACCAGCATGTTGAGACGATCCAAAAGGTAATCTAAGGATTTTGCCCGTAATTTTTACGATGTTTTTTTAAGCTGCTTGTTTTAATACTGTTTAGCCTTGCTTTCCTCTTTCTTTGAACAGATTAAATCATATTTCCAGTGTATTAGGTACAATTTCTCAATTTCTTAATGATTTGTGATTATGTCCGTTGTAAAAATCATACTGTGCAGATCCACTGTTCATTCTTTTTAAGGCATGTATTTAAATGCATTGTTCTGTACTTCTCAGAGTATGTGAATGTGATAAGGGTGTTTTTTTGCTACAGAATGATGGATAGATGCTTTACTGAGAACAAGCTGCTTTCGTATTCAAAGTAGCAAAACAGTATTATGATGAAATAGGCAGCACAAGGCAGGGCTTGCAAATATTTTGACTTAGAGCACTTACAGTCATCTTGGAGATATGCATAACCTTACATTTTAAATAATTCTTAATATGTTTAACACTTTTTAGTTGGAGATGTAAATATGTTAATGTAATAGTTAATAGGATGAGTGTTTGCATTCGTGCTGCTCTCTGGATTTTGGTAAAATCACATTGAAGTGTGTAAACTAATGAATGGTATCAGAGCTGATGCAGTACAGTGGTGTCCTTTCAAGGCTGGGAAATATCACCATGATTACTGCTCATCAGGTGCTCTGTGGAGCTTAACGTATGTAGCCTGAAACTTACTGGTGAGTATGGTAGGTAGTTAATCCCGACTAAGGCAGTATATTTAGGTTTGTGAGTAAACAGTTGCAGCTAGTATGAGAATTTCTCAGCAGTGGATTTGATGCAGTTAAGAGACCTATGTAAGGCTCGGAATACAATATTTGACTTGATTTTTAGTGAGAATTTTGTTCATCAGCTATCAGAAATTATATTAATCTTTTTGAGGATTGCATCTTCTACAGAGTAACGTATGGGAGGGCTCTCTGTTTCCTGCTAGCATTCCACGTTTGTGGTTTAAATTATATCAGAGTTGTCTTCTGTGCTGACAGCGTGTTTTGGAAATCTTACCAGTGATGGAGAAAGATTCTGTAAATAAAATCAGGTCTTAGTTGCAAAGAATTGCCTCAGAGACGTTGCTCTCTTCAGATACAAGTTTTGTTGCCCTTAGCTTGTATTTTAAAGAAACAGCTCCTTGAGATTTAGGTTATGTGTTGCTCTCTGCTCCCAGTAGTAACTTTCATGCTCATTGAGCACTTGCAGCAGTGGTTTGATGGAGGAATAGAACTGGCAGAGATTAAGCTCAGCATTTCCTTACAGATTTCTTGAACTTGGCTGGGGAGAGAAAAGGGGGGGCAGTTGCTGTCCTGTGCCTCCATTTCCAAAAAATAAGGTAGGTAGAGCTTGGCTTCCAAGTGCTTCTTGGATGCCAGTTAGTTAGCATGGAAGCAGCATGGTGTAATGAGACTTGGCTCACTGAGAGAGCAAGGTGAGATGGGCAGAGCCAGGAGGAGTTGAAGGAGGTTGGGTTAGTGCAGGTGAGGGAAGGGGGGCTTTGGTAAAGGCAGACACTATTCTGTAAGAAAATAACCTGTGTTAGACCTGCAGCTCACGGAGTAACTCATTTATTGCTCCTGCTTGCAGAGCTCTGTTTTTCTAAAGCTCACTCCATTCTGGATGTATTCAGTGTGCACAAAGGTAGTATTTTGTGTGAATTCAACAATCATGGACTTCCATACAGAGTGGACACCTGCAGAGTTTCCCATGACAAGAATGAAGTGTCTTTATTTTTCAATACCTTTTTAGTGTGCCACTTTGAATTTAAAATGGGACATCAAGGGCAGAAACAATATGCGAAATTCTGACAAGGGTTCAGGTGCAATATTTTGCCAGAAAGCTCCTACTCAAAATTTACAATTCCATTTATTTGCAAGTAGTTGAAGTACAAAAAGAAAGAAATTGATCCGTAAATCTGCTGCGCATCTTAATGGAAAAGACACGAGTTTTTATTGATTTAATCCCATAGATGACTATTAGATATTTCAAAATGATCAAACAACTCTATGAGGATTCATAGCAGAGAGCTGCTGCACAAAGTTGTGTGGTAGAAACCCTATTCCACGCAGCATGGAAACCACAGCCTTCAGTTGGCCTTAGAAATGAAATATTTGAGCATGTGTGGCAGTTTGCTGGGAATATCACCCTCTGCCACGCTCCTCTGGTGCCCTATGAGCTCTTTGCCTACTGTCTTGGGGGGGAGATGGATAGGCAGGTTGGGCTGGTCTTACATTTATTGTGATGATAAATCAGCTAGTTCATGTGACATACTGTTGTATTGTGAATCTTGCCAGGGCACTGGTTCTGAAACCGTATCTACGCACGTATGCTATAGCTTCACTCCCAAGAGTATCTGGGTTGTGAGAGTGGTTACTGTAGATCTAGCGTGTTGCAGTGCTGGGACCTGGGTGTTCCTGTGTGTTCTCATGGCATCCGGGTGCTTGGAGTGAAGTACCCTATCTGTTTTTATTGGCCCTCTTTCAGAGTGTCACGTTCACTCTTAAGAAACGTCTTACTTTTAAAAATGATGATTGCAGTTTACATTTCTCCTTTAACACTGCAGTCTTGGGGGGGCATTTTTAGCAGCAGAGAATTTTTTGCTGTGTCAAATATTTGATCTAGTTTTTCTCTGATCTCTTTGTAAGATTTCTATATGGTCCTACTGCATTTGTGATAGCGTGTGTGCTCTTAATTCTGGGCTTTGCCACCTTTGATTTCTCTTAGTTTTTAATTTGCTTTTGCATCGCTAGAATGGGTTATTAGTGGTATTCTGCCTAGTGTGCAATGGCACATTTCACTGTAATGATGGCTTCTGACACACACTAAAAATCCTAAAGGGCTTCATTCCCATATGGCTTTTGCTACATTAGGAGGCAAATGGGAAGGATTCCTCTTTCCCCTTGCAATGTTTTGTTGAAATGAGCTCCCTCGTGCAGCTGGTGGGATTCTCGCCGCAGCTAATGGTACTGTAAAAGTGAACCATCTGCTCCTCCGGTCAAAGTGGCTGCCTTGTTTCTTCTTGAGTGTATTCCCGGAAGGATAGAGAAAGTCAAGAGCAAACTGTAAATACGTGCATTTGTCATGGGAGGGGTGACATAAACATAAATCAGATTTACCTGTCAGACTGGTTCTGTATAAATATTTATGATTTTAAACTATAGAAGAAATATGAGAATTTCTCGGTTCAAAGGGCACTTGGGGTTGGCATTCTGGTATCAGCTGTACTGAGGCATTATGTATTGCAATTGGATTATGGAAAGATAAAGCATAATTCTGTCATATTTAAATTAAAGGCCTCTGTTTTCAAATCCTTCTGTTCCTTTGCACTTTGGGTGTATCTTGAATGTAGTCTTGCAATTTGATACTTACAGCAGTGTAGAGTTGTGCAAGTGGGTGTTCATTGGTCTTGAAAAACAGACTTAGAATGATGATTTCTGATATTTCCTCATTTTTTTGAGCAGTTTAATCCTGTCTGGGTGGAACAGACTGGGACTATGGATTTTAGTTTCACTTTTGTTCAGTGACTTTCTTTTTGCGAAGTTAAGACGGGGAGATGGTGTATGGAAGTGACTTGAAAGATAACTCTAGGGGATGACAAAGGTGGATTTCTGTTAGGAATGATGCGCTGGGTTTGTGTCCGCAATTGCCATTGATCCTTTAATTGTCTTTTCTCATTTCCTTTCAGTGAAAGGGCATCAGTAACGTAGTAGTTTGGTAATTTGTTAAAATCACAGGAATTAACTACCCTTAAAGTGTAAAAGAATCTTTAAGTAGCACAACACCTCTAAAATCTGAGATTCAGATGTATCTGAGATACAATGGAAATCATTGTATTTCATTTTAAACAGTTTTTTGGTAACTAAGTAAAATGCCTTATTATTGAAATACTTACAAACAATATGAGAAACCACTTTTCACTGGGATGTAAGCAAATGAGTGGGAAATAAGGAGGTGGCCAGGAACATGTAATGAGGCTTTCTGATAGCACTTGTGTATTCATGCTAACTTTTAAGCTGCTGTAGCAAGACTGTATGAGTCCGTACATATCCTTTCAAATGTGGGGTTTTTTAATGCTGATTCATCTAGATTGACATTAAAAGCTGTGTGTGTCCACAGAAGCCACCTCCTCCATATATACGTTGTCACTTTGAAGAAAAACAATTAGTTTGATGCTAGCAGGACACTTTTTTGTGGTAACATAAAGCTAGTCTTAAAAATAGGAGTCTGTGCTGTAATTAACTTTAAAGTGGCAGCTGTCATGCCACACGTTTCCTTGCCTAAATGAATAAAATAAGAAATGTTTCCCTTATACTGGGAAGGTTGTCAAAGACCTGGAAATTGGGCGCTTTTGAAAATATTTAGCTCCATTTTTTTTTCACCTAGTTCAGCATATTAAATGGCCTCCTGACATTTCTAATTAGAGAGGAAATTTCATTCGAATTACTTGTGCCAGTATTTCAATAAGGCCTTAGGAAAAAAAACACTGTTGGGGGGGGATAAAAAAAATTCTACCTTATCTTCTGAAAAGCTCTTTATGAGAATAGTCTTTTGGACTGCATGAAAATGTAATGGGTATTTTGCTCACTAATGGATGAGGTTTGTAGAGGTGTCCAGCACACTCCATTATGTGATATTGGTGCTACTTAAATGTAATGAAAGAACTGGTCTGCCATGAATGGAAGAACGGTCCTCGTGATATCCAAAATAAGTGTAATGATTCAGGGAATACACCTGGATTCTTTGTAATTTTATGTTTATTTGGAATTCTGTCTGTGTAAATCAGATTTTAAATTGGTTTTGAATACTCTTGGCTGTTTCCCTGCTAGTCTAAAACCCAGAGTGTCCTACAGGGTTAACACTGAAGTTTTAAGCTTGAAAGCTCTTTGTTCAGATGGAAACTCCCATGTATGAACACTTGGCTATTGCCCAGGAGAAACCAGTTTTTCAAGTCGGAACTTCTGTGAAGAGGAAACTAAACAACACAAAGATCATGGAGGATTTCAGGAATTATTTGGATCCTTCTTGTGAAGAAGGCTGCTGAATATAAAACAGTTTTACACTGATGTTTTAAGTGAGCAAAATGAAATACTTGGGAAAGAGGCTGGTTTCAGAAGAGGTAGGAGAAGGGAGATTTTGAGCATCGCAGAAGACACTCAGATCAGATCACTGCTGCTATGGAAAGTAAGACAGAAAAAGTACATACAGGCATGTGTTTTGCCTGGAAATGTGCAGTTCTTGTGTTTAATTGAAGTCGACACATTTGGGTTTTTGAATCCTAACAAAGTCTGTACATCTGCTTATTTCAACTGTTGTTTGTCTCTGACAAGTGTGTTTTAAATCCGGAGCACCCATCAGCTTAAAGCTCTGGGATGGACTTGTAGATGTATCTGGTTCTTTGAAACCTTTGCCTGTGCTGTGTCACTTCTCTTTGCAGGTCCTTGTTCATCTTTAAAAGGTCATGTGAGGAACAAATCAAGTGGGATGTTTTCTGGTGTGCTTGAGATTCCTGTTATTTTAATGGCAGCTGGATGCTGATGTGAACAAGGAGCTGCACACCTTAGGACAAAATGTTTTTTATAAGAAGCAGGCCTTGTTTAAGGAACTGAGAGAAATGGTGTATGACATCAGCTTCCATCACTATACACCTACCTGCAGGAATATTACTTAGTTTTTGATCGGGTGCTGAACAGTTGGTATTGACGCCCTTCTCAGTTACCGTATCGAGAACGTATACATTAGTTCAAAGCATTAAGGAAAATAACCTTGACGTGATCTAATTCTACATTTGTAGCTAATTATCAGATATTCCCCGAATAGTTTTTCTCAGTCCATACCCATTTTTTTTTCTACTATTTAAAGGACCATAGAGTAATACCAAAGTGCTCTTTAGGGTGGGCTTGCAGATAAAATAATAAACACTTCAGTAGCAAAATCTTATAATTTATTCCAAGCCTCTTAAAAGTTTAGTTTTGAAGCCTGTTCTGGCATGCTTGCTTTTGGTACTGTGTTGGCTAAAAGTGGAAGGGTCCAGAGGATTTGAATTCGGAAGGGGAATGCTTGTAAGTCCTGTGCAGGGGCGTCCTTGTGCCAGCTGTGAAATCCAAGCCAGCTGATACCGGCCTCTCTTGGCTATCGATTTAGGCAATGCTGTGCTGTAGATTGGACATGTTTTGAGGCTGTAAGCTAAATTAATCATGATCTTTTCCACAAAAATGCCTCAAGTCTGAGGAATTGGCATTCGACTGATATTTTATCTGAAGACAAAGCTTAGTCATGTATTGAAAATCTAAGCAAATGCTGTGCTTATATAGCAGTATGATGCTTGCATTAGTCTCCCCATTACCATTACTGCCTGCTGTGTTTCACAATTAATAGAAGATGCAAATGGCACTTTATGTGTTTTATGTGATGCTGAAGACGCTGCCAGTGAGCATGTACCAGAAGAGAGACACCGGGACCCAAAGAGATGGGAGCCTTTGTTGAGGAAAATATTCTGCAAGAGCATACGAGAACAATCCTTCCCTGAATCTTTGATCAAGAAGGAAAGTAGCGTGAATTCTGCAGTGGCATTTGAAATTACTTATTTCCAGTATATTGTGTGTTTTCCTGTCCTTTAATTTTGTTCCAGTCTTGATTGCACAGTAAATTAGTATGTTACAATTAGCAGACTTAATTTAAGCATGACTGCTGTGGAATTTGAAAACCTGACTTTCTGTGTTTGCATTTATCTTCCTCTGTGTCTTCATTCCTGTGCTTTCTGCAGTTTCCATGGGTCTCATTTGGTTTCACATTGACCTTGTTAGTTTTGGACTTTGTGGGGGAACAGAACTTGTACAGCAAAAAAAGTGGGACACGATAATACCCGGCTCCCAGAAATGCAGTTTACAACATTCTTTTACTTATAGAGATATAGGCTAATTTAATTTAACAGTCCTGTCTTTCCCTGCGTGGTCTCAGAAAATTTGGGCCGTGTTTGCCTGTGCTTGTGAGTTTGTGCTGAAGTTTATTACACATAATTTGTAAAAATAATACTTGTTTCTAGTTCTTTAGTTATCAATAAGAATCATAAAATGGTTTGGGTTGGAAAGGATCTCAAGACCATCCAGTTCCAAGCCCCTGCCATGGGCAGGGACACCTCACAGTAGACTGCATTGCCCAAGGCCCATCCAACCTGGCCTTGAACGCTGCTGGGGATGGAGCATTTGCCACTTCTCTGAGCAACCTGTTCCAGTGCCTCACCACTCTCAACAGTAAAGAACTTCTTCCTTATATCTAACCCAAATCTCTCATTCAAACTTAAACATGTTTTAAGTTTTAACCCATTACCCTTTGTCCTATCACTACAGTCCCTAATGAAGAGTCCCTCCCCAGCATCCTTATGCGCCTCCTTCAGATACTGGAAGGCTGCTATGAGGT
>WYDI02022506.1:170953-202040 GCA_009867235.2 Psittacus erithacus | reverse complement strand
GTGACATGGTTTAGTGTGAGGTGTCCCTGCCCATGGCAGGGGGGTTGGAACTAGATGATCTTAATGTCCTTTCCAACTCTAACTATTCTATGATTCTATGATTCTATGATGTCTCTCTTTAGCTTTCTATAGTTAAGGATAAAAGAAAAACAATGGATGCCCTCCTCCTGCCTGTGTATTATTAAGCTTTTCATGCTTACACTGTTTTAAAGCAATTTCCATTAAAAATCATGGGCAATAGCCTGTTGATCAGAGGCAAGAACTGGACCCGTTGGATCAAAACGTCCTGAGAGTTTGTGCTTACTTAAAACTAAACTTTCCCCATTCGTCCGGTGAATAAATTTGTGGAGAAGTGAAACCTATTTGTGCATTTTTAGTATCCTTAAGAATACTGAATGAAAATAGTAAGAATGATGTGGCACTCGTTCATTCCATAGGTGGGGTCCAGAAAGGACATTCATGTTTTGGTCCTTGAGTCCGCCTATCTGGTAGATGCATCTCTCTGAACATACCTGATCTTCTCTGACTTTTGGAACGAGACAGTAATTAACTGAATTTCTTCATAGTAGACATCACTAATGGAAATTCTTGACCCTTGTAGAAGTACTTCAGAATGATTTATTGTTTTAAAACCTTGTATATATGTGGGATAATAGGCCAAAATATTTTGCATGAAATATTTATTGTCTGCACTTAAAATTGTACTGGATAGTTAAAGCGTTATTTTGTCCTGATGCAAGAGAAGAGCAAAGTCAGGATATTGCCAATAAGACTAAATTCTGAGTTTACCAGAAGCCTCCTAAAATTACCTTTCTAATCATCTATATGTGACACTGACTTAGTTTTCATATACAGATAAGCTGAATCATTTTCTCCTATTTTAATGCAAAGTTAAATGTCTTGTTTGGACCAACAGTGAAGGGAAGAAGTGTTTGTTTCTCACTGGGAAGTTTTCCCCTCAGAATGCACTATCCAAAGGACCTTGATCCTTTGATTAATATAGCAATACAAAGGAGAGTGCAATTTTGTTCTTTGTAGAGAAATAACACCTCTGACTGTACAGCCAGTCACAAATTTAAAAACCCCAAAAGGTTGTTTTGCTTACTTTTTAGCTTCAGTGATTTTTTCTTGCTGTCTAAGTGTAGTGGCTGGTACACTATGTGCTGGGATGGATCTGACTGTCCAGTGAGGATGGAGGCTGTATGGCCACATCACTTCTCTGCTGTCAGGGAGCTGATAGCTCAGATGACACCAGCATAGGGTCTGTGGCTTCTTATTTCCTCATACCTCTCAAAATCGATCCCCTGAGTTCATCCATGAACATTCAGGTTAACTGCCTTACTTGTGGCCTAACCTTTTCCAGCAAATTTTAGAGGTAGTGGTGTGGTTCTTTCAAATGCAGCATATCATTTGGAATGGTGTGATATATGGGAAAGCACCGTGATGGGTAAGTGTTCCTGCTGGCTTTTGTGTCTGGAGCTGCAAGGGAGAGGCTGGTCTTGGAGTTGTAGAGTCATGATTTTCACTCTATTGCAAAAAATGACTCATAGGATCAGTCATGTGGCTAGCCCTATGTCAAAGACGCTGGTGTTTTTCCACTGCTGGTGGAAAAGTGTTTGGTGTTTGGTATCCATAACAGGTAAATTCTGGAAGACCTCATGCTGCAAGTAAATCTGAAAGTTGGTCTGCTTTCTGTCACAAGAGAAAGGCTTTGAGGAGTCCACAAAACCCTGGGGGATTTCACTAGAAATTAGGTCTTCCCCTATAGCTGGAAGTGTAGCTGGAAGTGAAGACCTGAATCCAGACCTCTTCAGTTTCTGTTTTTAACTCACTTTTTAAAACAGATTTGAAGATTAGAGGAGATTGAGGCACTCCCTTGCAAATATTTGGCATTAGACCTCTGTGTATGATACATTAGTACTGATAATGTCAAGAGAGTAACTGGAAAATCTCAGTGTGAACTTAGGAACCTTTATAAAATAGTTTCATAATCAGCTATCATTTTCACACTCTGAGATAAAATGCATGGGATAAAAAGCCAAAGTATTTTGTTCTTAGTTGTTTAAATTAAACTTTAGTCAAAGTATAAACATCAGTTCCAAATAATTCAGACTCTGTCTTACTACTACCAATGATGGAAATAGGTCGCTTCAGGAAGGAAGGATGTAGAAAATGTCATAGTTTTACTCAGGGAAGAGAAGACACATCTGTTTTGGAATTCTCGTGGAATACAAATACAGTCTTGATGCTCCTTTATTTCTCAGAGAGTCAGTTTGACACCACTGAATATGTAGCCTATGGTTTAACTCCTTTTCAATTCAAGTTAAATTACCATTTCAGACTCTTATGCTACATATAGTAGTAGTTCTATCTGGCTTTCAATCTGTGAGCAGCCTTGTACCTGTAGGATGGGTTCCCAAGGCTTTAATAAGCAGTAGGCTGTTGATAGTGATGAATGCTGTGACTATGAAGGGTTGCAAAATGCTTTTGTGGAAATCATGACTGTAACACGCATGCAGCTCTAAGTGTGATTCATCTAGCTACTATTTTGATGTCTGTATGTGTCAGAGCTCTTGGTATAGGTAAGGTTATTTTAAGAGCAGAGAACAGAAATGAGGCTACAGGCTGTGGCTTCTATTGAGGCGCATGCAGTTACGTGGGTTCTTGAGCACAGGGACCCATGATTTGCCACATATCCCTTGCTATAATGTAGCACTCTACTGTGTGTGTTGACCTAGGGCGAACATTTTTAGAGGTCAGATTAAAAATTAGGTCACTGAGGGCCATCTAGGACCTTTGTGGAATGAACTGGTAAGAAAAATCCTAACTTTTCAAGTGCATGAGAAAAACAGGTAGCATCAGAAAAGAGTGAAGTGGCTCAAGGTTTATGTCTCATACCCAAGAAAACAAAGGCCACAGCATGATTTCTCAGTATTCAGGTGGCCAGGTGCCAACATCCAGAAAGGTGGCTGACACTAAATCATATCCCTTGACTGAAAGTCTGGCAAGATGCTATTTAGAATAAATTAAATTGTTGCTCTAAACAGAAAAGCTTCCCCTGGTGTGAGTGGTTGGCATAAACAAGTGATACCCACTCTCTTGCATTCATTCTGTACTCCACACTAAGCTGTCCCTTGTTTTCATCTGTATGTACAGTGGAAGAAATAAGTCAAATACATGCAGCTTTTAAAACACCTGGGATTTCTGCCAAATGCTGCTGCCCAAGGCTACTTTTATGCTGCCGGAGCAATGAGTAACTACCTGCATACATTTAATAGTGTTTCAGTTAAAACAAACTATATATCACGTACTAGAGTGTATCTCAGACTATTAGGAGAATGGATCAGAAAGTGGTTTACTCAGTGCTGTGCAGCGGCCCCAATATCATGGCTAGCCAAACTAGTGCTTTACCAAGAACTAACAGTTGCCTGTATTAGTCTTTCAGGAGGCCTTCCCCCTCCCCTTCCCCCATGAATAGAATAAGAATAAGATAAAGAATAAGAAAAAGAATAGCTGAGTTGGAAATGACCTACAAATCATCATCTAGTCCAACTGCCTGACCCCTGCAGGGCTGACCCAAAGTTAAAGCATAGTATTAAGGGCATTGTCCAATTGTTCTTAAACATAATTACTAGTAAGTAATACTGAAAGTATTTTTGATCTTTATTCTGTTCCCATGAGGAGCTCTGTAAGCTTTCATGGTTCTCTTCATGGTAGTTAACACATTTAGTGTGCTTGGCTTTAGCTGCATGCATTGGCTACATCTACTTGTTTGACCAAGTTGGGAAGAGAAGTTCAGGTGATGTGGATTGGGTGGCAGCAGTGGTACCATGAACATGTTTAGATCACATTTTGTCTCAAAGGGCTCCCAACACTGTTGTTGAGTCCGTCAGTTCCTGCACTCCCTCTGGTACAAATTCATCTATGTTTCCCCCATGCCTACCCCATGGGAGGACTGCCAGGATGGGGCAGCCAGAGGTGGATGTCCAGGTGTTTTCCCCAATTCTCCTGGAAGTCCTGGTATCTCTCTCACACATGATCCAACTCATCGACAGCACATGTTAGGGAGACACTTGGCTTTTCTTCTTGGTGCTGCTAGGTTGCTGACTGGGAAGTAGTCAAGACATATTTTTAACCTGTGATTCATGGTTACATTAAGAAGTTTACAATTTAAATTTCTGATACAAAACACTCTGGCAGAGCCTCCCTTAACTGTGTTTATAAATCCTTCTGTGTGAATAAGCATAAATACTTTTCAAACCCAACTAGAAACATTAGAGGTACATGACTAAGGTTTGAAATACCAGGGGTTTAACTTTTATTCAAATTAAGAAGCCAGGAAAAGTAATGTTAAACAGTGGAGAAAGTGGGGGTATTTTCCTCCCCAGTTTTTCAGTTATGCAGAAGTTTTCCAGGAGATTATTCTCGCTGTCTTCTCAGAAAGAAAACAACCTTTCTTTATGCAAGTGCCAAGAACAAAAAATTATCTAAGTAACTACAAAACCCCTCATACATGAAAATAATAAAAACCATCAGAAGATACCTTTCATTTTTAGTGGTAGAGGTTTAGTATTAGGAGCTGTTATGGTACACAAAAAGCCTCCATAACCTCTATCCTCACTGAAAATTAGCATGGCTTAACTTCATAGTAACTACTCTCGATTAGCTGTTGCAGAGTAACCCTCTTATCTAAGCACTGTCTGAAAGGGAGAGGGTTTTGTTTATAGGTAACTGCATAACACTTGCAGGAGAAGCTAAATCTTCCTTTTTAATTCTGAAATAGCACTCATCTAAGGGAGCTGGTCTCAATAGATATTCCAGCACAGCTTTAATTAATGATGGACTAGATAAGGCTGACTGTTTTCCAGTACTGATTTCAACAAGTGCATGGATTTATTTTTAAGCTTGGCAAAAGCCAAGATGGGGAAAGTGTGGGTTTTGTGATTCAATTTAGAAGAGGTCACACCAAGTTTGAAATGATTGCCTGATCTTCCAGTGGGTACCCAAAACAGAGCTGTATTTACATGAAATCCAGAAGCAAAGCAAGATTTTTCGGTATAAACAGGTTAAACATGCTTTTCCTTTTCCGTATGATACTCTTAGGGGCTAGGGAATGTCCTCTCATCAAAGACAAGACATGGTGGGTAAAGGAGTGCTATTTTTTATATCTTACACCTATTCTCCTGCATTTCGTCCTGTGAATCATACTGCCTTGAAATTATGGGCACATATTTCTGCAACTGCTCCTCAAATCATAGCTAATCAAATGATGATTAATTAAACCCTTCAGTAGAAATCTGGGCCAGCACATGCCCTGTAGTGTCACTCAGGAAGGCTTGTTTCCAAAGGAAGGCTCGGTTTTTGAAGAGTAAGGTGTGTTTTTAGAGCCACAGCATTCTATTTCTTCCCATCTCAACTTCAGCTTGTGCTACATTGAACTGAAAATCTTTCTGTAAAGGCATAGCTGTTAATCCTGCTGACATAACTTGTGAAACTTTCTGATAGTGGAGCAAACCCGTCTGTCTTATGATTGCTTGATCTGCCCATAGGTGAACTTTGCTGGCCTGTAACAACTGTGTAGCTAGTGCCACAACCTCCTTTGATGAAATCTCAGGTGAAACTGGTGGATAAAAACAAGGATCAAGACAGAGCATAACAGAAAATAATCTCTTGCATGCCTAGTAAGTCATGAAACAAGGACTGAAATCCTCCTTACATATGGGGCTTGGTATGTGCATTTATTTTTTATAGTCTGCAGACTTCTCAAGGAGGCAGAGTTGGATTCTCTGACTTTTAAGTCTTGTTTATGTAGTGTTTTCTGAAAGAAATCTCCACCTGAGAAGTTAAAGAAGAGGTAAATAAGCATCATCATCTTATTTTGATTCTTTTTGCACTGGCATAATGAAAATCTTTTGGTTTTGATATAAGACGTTCTCTTATTCAGCTCACTACTAAATTTGAAATTATATTTGTACTGTGTGTAGCCATAATATCAGATATTACTGGTCAAAGGATATGTTGATCTATAGCTTTGGTCAAATCTTCTGAGATAATAGGTAATACCAATTTTCCTAGTGTGTGAGCAGCTCATCGCCTTAGGTCAGGATAACAGGTGATTTCAGTTTTGCAGTTGATTAAGCAGCTTTGTGGCTTTCAGGGTTTAAAGTCCTGTTGGAGTTGTTTAGGGTGAATCTTTTGGCATGGAGATGTGAAGAAACAATGTGTTTGTCTTCAAATTACTGTAAGAGAGTCTGTTTCTTAAAGTAAGCAGTGAGTATTTTTAAAGAAGTTGTAATAGAATAGTTAGGGTTGGAACTGACCTTGAGATCATCTTGTTCCAAGCCCCTGCTATGGGCAGGGATGCCTTCCACTAGACCATGTCACCCAAGGCTCTGTTCAACTCTCCCTTTAACACTGCTAGGGATGGAGCATTATAATCTGCTTCTGTCTAGTTAATAGTAAGTGTGGATACAGACCTTGCATAAATAGTGCAGATTTGTTTTTTTTTTTGTAATTCTTTTATATTTACCTTCCACTGCTTGCATACAGAGCTGTTGCCATGAAGCTGACCAATGTTTGGTATGACTCATCATGTAAACTTGAGAGTTTGGCTGGGATTGCTGGCCAGTCAGCTATGTATAAAGCAAGAAAGAGTTGATTTTGTTCTGTCTTGGAGTCTAGTATTGACTTAAGCTGTAATTCTCAGTGTTCTCAATTCCTAGGGCTTTGTTCTCATTAAAAATAAGGATCTCTCATAAGTGCTCAGCAGTGAGTCAGATGTGTGGATATCTGTATTTAATTCTCTCAACTTGAAATTGAGTGCTTAACTTAAATTGCTAAGCTTGAAGATTTTGCCAAGTAGCTTTATTCCAAAGCAAGTCAGGGAAAATAATAAGAAAGGGTGATTTTATTAAGAAAGTGTTTGATTTTGCTTTAAAACTCCCCTTTTGCCTTCGATAATCATAAAAGATGCTAGACAGACAGGAATGGAGATTGCTTTCTGGTCTACTAAGTGTGGCATGGGAATAACCATTGCTCAACCTTGAACTGAACAGACCACCTATATATTTACACTGCAGAACAGCACCCTTTTATCCTGCATGAATGGCCTGATGCTGTGCAAGACACCACTCTGTCACATGCCAGCAGCAGGCATCTGGGGCTGGCTCTGTGTGGTGCCTTGCTTCCTTGTGTTGGCCGGACTGTGAGGGCTGGAGTGACTTCTGGAGGGCTGCTCCCCTCTCCCTTCCAGCTGAATAGTTTCCTTAGGAAAAGGACGTGGTTTTGTTCTTAATCATCCATCACAGCTGTCAGATTATCTCCTGTGTAGAGATGCCAGAGAATGGGCCAGCCCAGTTAGCAGGTGGCCACTATTTAGAGAAATGCCTGTAAGAGGCAGCACTGCAGTAAATGTCCATCAGATTGTTGCTGCATTTATTTATTTATTTTAGTCTATTTTTTAACTGGGTTGTTGCATACTTGCTTACCGCAAGTTCTTTTGCTTCCTCTGGATTCGTGCTTCTCTTGCTCATCTCTGACCGGAGCACTGTTGTTTCCTGATCATTTTGCTCTCAGTCCTTTACAAATGAAAGGATAGGAGGCACAGCTTTCTTCCTTGTGGTCTCAGCGCTTTCCCTGCTCTAACTTTCTCATCAGGGTTGCTCGCTTGTCCCTTCTGTCTCTGTCAACCTCTGTTCCCTCTGCTTTGCACTCCTCTCAGCTAAAACACAACTTGATATATCCTCAGCAGGGCTTGAATTGCTTCTTTAACTTTGTGGGTGGAGGAGGGAAGTCTTTTGAAAAGAATACAGAACACTGTGTGAAGGGCTGGGCTCGTAATTTGGTATTAACTGGAGCACACTAGGATAGTCAGCAGGCATGCAATACTGAAAACTTGCCAGCTACCAGAGCTCTGGAAGACTGGAATATATTCTTCAGAAGGCTGTGAGAGCTGGGTACACAACCATTCTTTTCTGACCACAGAGGTAATGAATGTGTGAAAGCTGGGTTTTCCACTGTTTGGGTGCCACTTGGTAGCAAAGCTTTTAGGGAAGTCCTACATCCCGTTTGACTATCTGGATTACAAATGCATATTTCAAAAAGTCTCCACTTCTAATTCGAGGTCATTTGTTTTGAAGTCTAAGTAGGAATGGACACTTGCAAATATGTGTTGTTCAAGTGCTTAGTTCTGCCTAGGCTTCACAGAACATAGGCTTAAGCCTGGGATTAGATGATACAAAAACAAAGCTGAAGAGAAACCAAACATGTGATATTCGTGATGGATACTATTACTAATTTGTTTGCCATTTAGTATGTTCTGGTCCTTTAGAAGCCTGTGGCCACACATCTGAGGGGGAGTAAATCTTTGCCTTGCCTTGCCTTGCCTTGCCTTGCCTTGGCTGCTACAACCTGAGTCAGTCAGGAGGATGGAGTGGGGGGACTGTGCTTCTCAAGGACCTGCTGAGCCCAGGGAGGGAGATTTAAGGGGAGTAATGAGTCTTAATATTTTTTAGGTGTCCAACTTGGGATACCAGGTCAGGAAACTGAGAATATTTCAGTCCTTACACTTTTAGTTTTATTTATGTACAAGCACATTATATACATATATATATGTGCATACATATATGTGTGTATGTTTTTTTTATTTATGTATATAATTTTCCAAAGTACCTTCTATGTGAGCACCCCTCAGTTTGTCCAAGGAACCTGTGGAAATTTACAGCTGAACTGAGATTCCTGGTATTGCTGAGATTACATATTTTGTTGTTTAATTTCAGGAAGCCATTAAATTTTGTCAATAATTCTATAATGTATTTAATGGCTATGTATAGTCTCCAGAGCATAAACAGCTGGGGGGGTTTATTATTTTTTTTCTCTCTCCTCCTTTTCTTTCTTTTTTTTAAAATTGTGTTGTCAAAAGGTGGGAAAGTTTCTGTATACTCCCATAGTTCTGTTATCTGGTTTGGGATGAAGGGGAGGAGAGGAATGTCATTCTGTGCAGTTGATTTATTTTTTATGTCTGGAAATAAAGCCAGTATTTCTTTCCCCCTATTATATTTAATTTCTGTGGTTGAATCCAGAAGTAACAGCCTTCCTATTAGTGTGATTTGTGGTTGGTTTGTTTCCATTTCAAGGGCTCCTCAGTGCAGATAGCAGCACCTCTGTAGGTACTTTCTCACTGGATGCAAATCCAGGTATGTTCCTATCATTTTGAGTCTCCATACTGAAAAGTGTATAGAAAACATTTCCCAGAGATAAACAAGTTTGAATTGCATTTGCACAGTTAGAATAATGTAACTAGCCTTCTCTTGTCACAGTGATACTGGTATCAGTGTTGAATCAGTGTTGAAGATAAATCTAGAGGAATAAATGTAAAAGTTCAGGCATTTTTATTTTTTAGTATACTGGCATCTGATCTGGGATTAAAGCAAATACAGTTGTGTTTCAGAGCAACACCACCCTGACACATCCTGAGCTGCAAAAGTTAGTATTGCGTATTGGGTAGAGGCTTTGCTCAAAATTGTTATTAGTAGACCTCAGATTTAATCTGACCCTTTCTGTACTTGGTCTCATGATGTTGCAGGGGCTTGTGCCTACCAGAAAGGATGTTTTCCTGGTGTCTGAAAATCTGCCAAGATACTTGCCACAGCAAGACTGGTTTTATGGCAGTAGAAGTTGCAGAACAGTAGTAATACAAATGCTGAGGAGTAGGAAAGCTGGGGAGGCAGGGGAAAAGTTGTGGTGTCTGATAGATGAAAGCCCTCAGAACATAACTCTCCACTGAAACACGGTGTGAGCTTCCTCTCATTGCGTCTGCCCGTGAATACAGCTGGGCACAGCTCACTGGGGAGCTTAGGGCCAGACTCACTGTGCTGCTGATTGCAATGCCTCTGCTCCATCCTCCTCTCATTGTGGTAGGAATGGTTTGTTCCAGAGGCCAGAAAGAATTGCTAGGCAGCCTGTAAAACAACAGCAATAGAAGGTTAGATTTATTCCTGCCTCGTATCAAGCAGGATGGATTTAGAGTGTCCACTTCTTCACAAAGCAGTCTTTAACTGCATTTCTTGTTTCTCAGCAGTTTGCATTTATAGTGCCTTATTAGCCCTTGGTTTCTGGACATTCCTTTAACTACAGTTAGCACAGAGAACAAGTTATTGCTGTGCATCCTTACTTTTCAGTGAACAAGGATTTTTATTTTTAAGATAACTATTTTATACAGATATTTAAAAGTAAGTTTTCAGGATGCTTTCTTAACCCTGGCTGAAGATTTTGGAGTCGCTGGTTTCCTGGCAGTTACTGTGTGGGGCACACAGTGCCTTGGCTGCATGCTTGTTCTTTCCCCATCTCTTAATCTCCTACTCTCCCCCTCTTCTCACATAGTGCAACACTATTTCTGTTATTTTACACATCATAGGATGTGCCAATTGGTTAAAATGGTTGGAAGGAGCAAGAATCAGGGGACAGGCAGACTTGGTGCACGAGGTTGTGACAGACTTCTAGAAAATATGGTTGAGGACCATCATATTCTTACTGTTTTGCAGCAGCTGTCCCTGGTGTAATTTAGGACCTCCGTGTGCAAAATGACCTTTGTAAATAACTGGTGTGGGTTTGTTAGATCCATATCTGAGGGACTTTGAATTTAGACTGTATGTTTAAAAGGCACAGTAGAATTTCAAGACATTGGAAGTCAGCATGAATCTCAGGTGCTTAAAATCTTCTCTAGCCTTAGCTGAAATGATCTCTACCTTCATTATAGAAGAGGGTGAAACTGTCTTCTGTGCTACTGCACTGTATTTTTATTGCTTTCAGTGTACAAAGTTTTGTCTAGACTAGGATTTATGTCAGTTGTGCGATTAGTTCATTGATGGCTGTAAATTCCAGCCTAGGTATGAATGTGCCTTTCATCACTTGCAAAGACTTTACCTTCTCTCCATTCCATGGGATTGAATTCAAGGAGTTCAGTGCATGTGGTAGAGCTCAGTTTTGATTTTCTTTTCCTTTTTTTCCTTAATGTTTCTGCTGTGGTGCTAGTGCTGTTTGTAATGCAGAGTGGAGGACTTGCTCCCTACTTTGCTAAGTTCTGTGCTGAGAATATCAACAAGATGTCAGGTCCATATAGTTTACACTGATGAGACAAAAGTTACCTGTAAATAGGAGGAGCACAAAAAATAGTGAACCAATATTTGTCAGCATCCTTGCTTGTGCCCTTGGCAGTTCCTGCAGCCAAGTCACCGTCAGGGTCCTGTTCTGCTTTTTATGGGAGCCCTGATAAGCTGATAGTATGTAGCAGATCAGCCTGCCATCATACTGTTCAATCTTTATCAGGATAAATAATGTGACTAGTATATACTTTCTTCTATGCCACTGAACTGCTGAGCTCCTGTACTTTTCAGCAACAACTGGACGAAACCAGACTGCAAGCTGTTTTGAGCATTATTCTGCCCAAAACATCCTTGTCAGATTTATCGTCTTGCATGGCAGAGTGACATTTCTGGCTAAGTTCACAAGCTTTCCTTTGTCCCCACTGAGAGTCCTTCAAACAGCCTCCTTGTTCTTCTGGTGTGTTACCCGGCAAACAAAGTAATTGATGAGGTGGGGCACTGTGGTACTGTTGGACAGGAGCTGTGGTTCCTGAGTTCTCAGTACAGCTTTCTAGCATTGTCATTGGAAAATTCTAGTTCATTGGAAGAGATGTTGTGCCTGTGGCACCTTTGGTTTAGGTATCAACCTGTCCCCTTGGCTGATCCCCTTTTTTGTCATCACACTGCCTGATTAGGCTGTCGTGGAATGGGGGGATCTAAAACATCTAGGAAGCCTCCAAAACTGGAATCAAAACTTGGAAATGAAGAGTTTTCTAGGTAGCAAAAATGTTGTTTCCCAGGTAACTCAGTTATCACCAGGTTGTGGAGTTTTTAATGTCTAAGAGGAATTTCCAGACTTCAAATTTCCATGATATCCTTTCAATTAGGAGGTAGGACAGGAACTTTGCAAAATCCCATCTCAGATTTTCCATGTGGAACATTTAAAAAAATGAAAAAAGAAAAAAAAGTCTATAAATATATAAATAGTTTTAGGAATAGTGGAAAAAACAGAGTTAAGTATCCTACAGATCTGTACCTGCTGCATCTCATTCCCACTGTAATAACCAGTTTCTCTTCCTCCCTCTCCACCACATCTTCTCTTCCACCCTCTCCACCACATCTTCTCTTCCACCCTCTCCCCTTTCTGACCTCCATGTTTTTCCCCTCCTACTGTCACTGAAAGCCACCCCCCAGAGCAGGAATTTCCTGCTCCCTCCTGTGTTTACTAACTATCACCAGGGAAATGCATGGACTGGTTTGCAGTTGTGGTAATGCTGATAATGTTGAGTGGGTACTTCAGTTTTTCCTCCCTTCCCACACGAGGATGCTGATACTCATTAAACACATGATTTGGTTAAAACTGGCCAAAGAACTAAATGTGTATTAAAATATGTACGTAAGTGAAGTTTAAACCAGACTAAAAAGCCAGGCTTAAATACATCCCTTTAGGAAATCTTGAATTTTAGTTTCCAGTGCTGTTAATCCCCAGCCATCAAATAGGAGCCAAGAGATCTGGAAAAGCCTGGTCCCACGGGCAGGAGCTCAGTATTAACTTCAGTGCCTGGGAACCACTGCTTTGGGATAGAGCCCTTCTGTAGTTTAATGGTAACACAGAGCTTCGTACATACAAACATGGCACAGAAGCTGCTTTCTGTTGCTTAACAAATATGGCAGCCAGTGTTTTGAATTTTAAGTCTTTAGAAGGACTAAATCTGAGTTTTAACCCATGTTTGTAATTTCGTAGTTACTGATGCTAGTCTGAATCTCACTAGTTCTAGTTATTGGAAATTCAGGCTTTGGTGCTTTCCAGCTTTTCTTTGAGGAATGTCTTCTTTGGCCTTTTTGCTAAATAGGCCTTTTTGCTGTAACTTGAGTTACAAGTTTTAGATGGTGAAGCTAAAAATAGATTAAAGTAGTGTTAAAATATTTAAAGCTTAATTTACTTGCAAAGTTAGTGAATTCCCAAACCATGCTAAGGTCTAGTCAATGATCTGTAAAATTTTGTCAGCATAACTACCTCGCTCAAGCATTTTTTCTGTGGTCTTCCTACTGATGCTTTGGGTTTGGACAGTTTGTTGTCCTGTGTTTGTACAGCACTTAACATAGCGGGACGCTGGCCTGCGAATGATCTCGTAGGTGCTCCTCGGGGTTCTATAATGGAAGTGTATTTTTCTTTCCTCTGTATAAATAAAACACTTGCTGTGGGATGTGTTTCCACTTCTAGTTACATGTAATGGGCTCAACACTTTCGAGTCTGGAAGAAAATCAGTATGTGCTTGTAAGAATTGAATTTCATGTTGTCTTTTAATATGTGAGGTGTGGCTGTGCTCCTGATTTAAAATGTAATGGTTGAGATAATTTAAGGGTGTTTTTTCTTTTGTTTCCCCAAAGAAATGCTTATACTGTAATGTTTTATAACAGGCAAAAAAATGTTTTCAGGTTTTTTTTCTTACAGAGCATTTATTACATTATTGCCACTATCCTGTATAGAGTAATTGATGGTTGTACATGTTAAAGAAGCAATTAATTTATTTGGCTTACGGTGTTAATTAAAGTAGTGGATGTTTACTACTTATAAATGAGGAAAAAAAGCTCCCTGGAATCAGTTCTGGCACTTCTGCCAGCCCTTTAATTGCTATAAAATTATCTTTATGCAATTAGTAGTGGCACCTGTTACAACACTACCTACTAAGCATCTCTGCCTTCCTGTCCTCCTGAGAGTGATGACGTGACCTAGGATGTATTTCTGAAATCAGGGAAAGGAGGAGAGGAAAAATAGAGTAATACACAGAATTATGAATGTATGGAAAAGAACGCATGTCACAGCATGTTAATTAAGTAGTCTGTATTAAATTAAAATGGCCAAAGGTGAGTTAACTTTTGGAGACCTTTTCATTTGTAAAATGAATGCTGATTTGAGGGAAGAGGATTTCGTGCCCTGTGTTGAAGGGTGAAATGGGAACGAGTAAGAAAGACATTGCAAGCGCCATGGTAATTAACCTGCGCACCCCAACTGAAAGGTGAGTGTACTCTTTCTCAGACCATTAGGTTCAAGTTAAACTTGCCTTCTGCTGATTTCATATATGCTATACAATCTACCCTAACCTTCCTGCGATCTTTATATATCTATGCCTGAATTTCACCTTCCAGAAAGCATGTCAGACTGCTGGGATCAATAGCTCAGTTTTGTATGTGTACTGAGACCTGAGTGTTTCCAGAGCTGTTTCTATGCGTATCTTCAAAACCAGCAAGGAGGATGCTGACCCTGTGCTGTCAATAGGGAAAAATGAAACAGAATAAGGATGTGAATAAAAGTAAAATCAAATGAACAAAAAATTTGGTTACATCCATGCTTGCTGGATCCTCAATGCTGTTCTCTCTAAATGACATGCATTTTTCTCCTAAACAAGGGAAGGAAGAAAAGATTATATTCTGATTATTTTTACTTGATGTCAAAAGAAAGCATAATTTTTAACTGTTTCATGGTTTCAGAACAAGTTATGACCAGTATTATGTCAAGCAATCAAACAGAAATAAGCAAGGTAGTCTTGTTGTTGTTGTTCTACAGATAACATCTTTGGAAATGGGCCCACAAAATAGTGTACCCTAGGTAGCTCTCGACTTTGAGGCTGTTAAAATCTAAACTTTTAGAACACAATTTTTGCACAGTTCTTGTCGCACTCTAAGTGGAAAAATAATTGGACTTCGTGAGCTGTGTCTTTCTGTTAAAATCATAGGCTGACAGACTAGTTTGGGTTGGAAGGGACCTTAAAGCTCATCCAGTTCCAACCCCCTGCCACGGGTAGGGACACCTTCCACTACACCAGGTTGCTCCAAGCCTGTCCAGCCTGGCCTTGAACACTTCCAGGGATGGGGCAGCCACAGCTTCTTTGGGCAACCTGTGCCAGTGCCTCACCACCCTCACAGTAAGGAATTTCTTCCTAATGTCTAATCTAAATCTACCCTCTGCCTGTTTAAAGCCATTCCCCCTTGCCCTGTCACTACTTGCCCTTGTAAGAAGTCCTCCAGATTTCTTGTAGCCCCCTAGGTACTGGAAGCCTCCCCTGAGCCTTCTCCAGGCTCAACAAGCCCAGCTTGTTTCCATAGGAGAGGTGCGCCAGACCTCTGATCATTTTTATGGCCTTCCCCTGGGCTCACTCAAGCAGCTCCACATCCCACTTGTATTGAAGCCCCAAAGCTGAAGGTAGAGTGCTCAAATTATATTTAGAAAGTGGTTTTAATTTTTAACGCAATTTATATAAAATTTCACAATTTTTGGAACAGCTCAGTTCCACACATCTTTCCCCTCCCTTACCCATACTTGCCTCTGCATGATCACTATGCCTGATGATGTTTTGGAATCTTACAGCATTTGGAGGGTTTTAATTTTTATTTGAATGCCAGATACAGGGGTTGGGAGTTCTGAATATCTCAGCTTTGTTCTTCATCTTGAAGTAAATATTTACCCTTTATGTTTCTGAAGAAAACCTTGTAAATGCTAATCTTTACGTTTTTTGATGCTAAAAATAATATCAAAAGGCTTATGAAAGAGAACTAATTTTTATTTAGAATGTTGTAGTTCTTGTATTAGTCTTGTGATTTTAGGGTATGTGATATATCCCAAGACGTGTAGAAAAATCAGGAGCTTAAGGCAAATTTCACAATATAAGCTTCCCCTTCTATCTCCCATGCTTACATTAGATGATTGAAGGACAAAAAGGGTGGTGGTGGGGAATGTGCATAAGACATAGATTTGTTGATCACATAATGGTGCCAATTGTTCCCAGCGAGCAGTGAATGTTTCTGCGACTTAATTGTCCTCCACAATGAGTAACATGCTCTGTTTTGTACTAGGGTAAATCAGCGTTTCAGAAAGAGAAACACATGACTTTGCATGAACGATCTGCTTATTACTAGAGTTGTTCCTAGCTTGGCATTATAAAAGTAGCTAAATAGAAGTCACATCCATGCACAACCTTTTTTTTTTTCAAAAGTGATGGAAAATGAGATAGACATTTAAGGTAAAATCCTGTCTCCTCTTGGGGCAGTGTAATGAACTTCCGAGGGCCAAGACTTCAATGCTAGGGACTACTCTTCCTAGTGACGACCTTCATAAATTCCCTCTTTTTCAGTGGGAACTGCCATCTCTATGCAATTTGGTTCAATTCATAGCACTCTTCCCAGTCTTTTACAATTGTTTTGTTTGTGTGCAGAAGCTTCCTGAAGAAAGGTATAGCGGCATTTAGTCAGAGAAATTTCCTTGTTGTAGTCCATATTCAAAAGAGAACTAAGTCAGTGAGCCTGAAAGCATGCATAAATATTTTAAATGAAGGCCAGTATCATAGAATCACAGGATGGTTTGTGTTGGAAAGGACCTTAAAGATCACCTAGTTCCAGTCCCCTGCCATGGATGGGGGCACTTTCTACTAGACCAAGTTGCTCAAAGCCCCATCCAACCTGGCCTTGGCACTGCCCGGGAGGGGGCAGCCACAGCTTCTCTGGGCGTGTTTCACAGAAAGTTTGTATCATAGCAGCTCACTGTTACTGCTAGAAAGGCAGTTTACAGAGCAAGGAAATCTGTGGCTTCATTTTATCAGGAGCATAATGGAAATTTTAAAATTTGCCTGCTAAAAAGTAGCTGCATAATGTTATAAATATAATTGAATATAGCAATTGAAACTCTGGTAGGGATGTGAAAGTTGAAGTTCCAGCAAAGTTGAAATCAGTGGGAAAGAATATTTTAATGGTTAAGCTCTCTCTTGTTGATTGGTGTTTCTGGTAACCTGTACTTTGAAACCTGAGTTACAGCATGCATTTTTAACATGGTGTGGCATTAATTGTTGGGACAGTTTATTCACAGTAGTATTGGGTTGAAATGTTAAATGAACCCTGGTGGTATTCTAGTTCAAAAAATAGTTAATCTAGGACAATCCTTCTGTGGTCAACCTTGAACACAGGAGCTCCAGCTGCCTCTGGATGCTGTCTCCACTGGGCAGTGGAAAGATGTTCAACAGCTGTGACGCTGGATGGAAACTTCTGCTCTTGCAAGAGCATTTTGGGAAGTCTGTCATTAGTGAACTTCATCATTAGTAAACCTTAGACGAGCCCTGTTGTCGTGGTTTAAGCTTAGTCATAAATTAGAGAAGCATGCAGCCTGCTCTTCCCCCCCTCCACAACCTGTCCTTCCCCCCTCCCTTCCCCACTCCTGGAGGGATGGGGAGGAGAATGGAAAGACTGTAACTCCCACGGTTGAGATAAGCACAGTCCAGTAACTAAGGTATAACACAAACCACTGCTGCTGCCACCAATAATAACAATGATAAGGGAAATAACAAGGGAAGAGAATACAACCACCACTCGCCGATCGAGCAGAGAGCTAGCCCTTCCGGGTAGCTCAGAGTTTACATCCTGGACATGACATGCTGTGATATGGAATACCTCTTTGGCTAGTTTGGGTCAGGTGTCCTGCCTCTGCTTCCTCCCAGCTTCCCCTCCTCCCTGGGCAGAGCATGAGGCTCAGAAGGGCCGTGGTCAGACTAAACATTCTAAGCAGTAGCTAAAAACATCGGTATTGTCAGCACTGTGCCCAGACTGAAAGTCAGAAACACAGCACCGCACCAGCTACTAAGGAGGAGAAAAATGACTGCTGCTGCTGAACCCAGGACACCTGTGCATGGAGGAGAAGATTTTAATTTATCCTTGCTTACACACTTGTGGTGCAAATACAGGAGATACTGTTTCTATTTTATTACAGAAGGGAAGAGGGATGAAATTGCTTCTCAAGCTGTAAAGCCAGCACATTACCTATGTTTGCCCTCTTCTGTAAAGACAAAAAATAACCACTTACACCATTTAAATCTCACCTGGCAAAGTATGACTCCTGTTGCTGTTGTCATAACTGCTGAAAGAAGTGAATATATACTGGCAGGAGCAAAAGCATGGACATGTACAAGATGTGATTCAAAATCAAGAGAGTTGTAAGAACTGGCAAAACAAGGTGTTAGCTCACTAGTTGTAAGAACACACACATAAGAAAGATGGCTTTCCTCTTTTTTTTATTTTTTTTTTTTAGTTTTTCTTACTTTTTTTAATTGTTTGCCACTCTAAAAGGATATTTTCCATCTTTTCTGCTTGTATTTATCTCTGCTCCTTTCTTAATGTATTAATGTCTTCCTTTCAGAACAGATGCAATTGGTGTTTATATGTGAGTGTGTGCATATATTGGTGTATATTTATACATGCTTGCATCCATGGTGCTTAATTGTAGAATGGTCTGGGTTGGAAAGGACCTTAAGACCATGTAGTTCCAACCCCCCTGCCATGGCCAGGGATGCCTCCCACTAGATCATGTCAACAAGGCTCTATTGCTTTTGAAGTTAATAATAGACTTTGATTCTCCCCGCTTCCTGCCTGAATGGAGAGCACGGTGGTGAGGCTATGGCATCAAAGCTGCATTTCTGTTCTGTTGGCCTCCTCCCGTGTTTGGTCCAGGATCATCAATCAAGGGTGGCTTTATGTATTTATTTACTTTAAAATTGTAAATCTTAAAAGCTGACAACCCCCCAGATATTCCAGTTAAAAGGCTGACTGAGGACATTTTCCATATAAATGAAATCTGGAGATCTTGGTGTGTATGTGAGGGTGACTTTAGCTAATTTAATAATGAATTGCTCTACTGCATATATGGTGTTACAGGATGAGTTGTTACTGCAAATGTTTTACAGTCCCATAGCCCAGAAGTGTTAGCTAGTCGTATTTTTCATGGTTTCATTTAAAGGCATTTTAGCAGCCAGGCATTTGGACAAATTTGATCCCAAAGGGAGGGATTAACATGCTTTTAAAGCATGTGTTTTGAAAACTGGCATGACATCATGCACAATTCAGACTCATTTTCTCTTATTATCTTAATGGAAAAAATACCTCGCATTGTATGTATCTTATTAGGATTTTTTGTTCAGCAGCCTAATGGTGATATTGTGGTGGTTGACTGGCTGGTGTCTGATGTCAGTGCTGATGTTAAGGTGGGATGAGGATGCGGAAATGTTTGCTCTGTGTAAGACAGGCTAAATGAATGGAAAGCATTCCCACAGAGAAATTGAGGGCTTGGTAAAGTGAATGTAGCATGTACGCACTGAGTATGCAGCTTAGAAAATCTTATGCCTGTAAATATAATGCAAACTAATAAGGCTAGAGTTTTGACTAATTAAAAAAAATAATGAATATGAAAACCACAATTCCAAGGGTGGGGAGATATTGTTGAATTGGGCTTGGCTGACTCTCAGTATGCAGGGAATTTCAACCTGGGATGGAGGCTTAAGACATTAACAAGCAAAAAGCAGTGAGCAACTGCTTCCAAACTCTTACAGGAGGAGACTGAAAACAATCAGTCCCTTCCCAGGCTGTGCTGTTCTGCTGTTGCAACATCCCCTTCCTGAGAATGCTGAGACGTGTTAGTGTCCAGAGTGTACTGTTAGGTGTATATCCTTGAGGTGCTTCCTAACTTACATAAGTGATAAATAGTTCATAAACTATTAGAAGAAAAATAATCTCTCTTCTGATCTTTCATTCAGTTTCTAGTAACTCTTTGTAATGTAATGCAAATTTATGAGGTTTTTTGGCTCTTCAGCTAGCACAGACTAGAATAGTGCTACTGACTTTGGCAGAGCAGTACCAGTTGGCACCAGATGAAGATTTCATCCTTCAGCTCTAGTATGCTTACTCCCTAGGGATATTATAGGATCATTGTACAGGAGGGAGGATATTTTGGTTCGATGCTGTGCTGCATATCACTGATCTTACAGAGGGCATCTTGGATTGTATTGGACTGTGACAGGTTTGTAGCGTAGTGGTTCTGCAGCTACGCTGAAGTGCTTTATACAGGGTAGCACGGAAGAGCCTTGCATCACTTGCTGTAGCCTGAGGTCCTGTTGGCTCAGATGACTCAAAAGATAACCCCAGGGAAAGCTGTGAAATTGGAAAACCCATAAACTTGCCACCAGGGCAGGAGTTCAACTTGTAATAAAAATAATTATCTTTAAAAATGCCCTTCCCTGATGGGTTGCATAGTTAGGGGAGAGTGTCCAAGTGTTTGTTTTGCCTTGTGCAAGTGGTAAACAAACAAAAGTGTTTGTCTGTCTTTTGCCTTTCCAGCATGTGGAAGGATGTCCGGAGGCTGAGGGGTTACAGACATTGCAAAATGTGGGTGGTTGGTGCTTATGGTCCTCTCTGAAGAGTGTCTCTCTAGACCATCTATCATTAACTGTGCCAGGAGAAGGAATTGAGTGTGATGACCCCCAAAATACATTGAAGCCTCTGCAAATCATATGGGACTAGAGCAATGGCACTGTTTATTTTTCCAAATAGGCTTTCTGTGTGTTTCAAAGAAATGGACATGCTGCTTCTTGCTGAAATTTATTTTATACTGCTGTGTGCAACAAACATAGTCCTGTTTGGGCAGCTGCCACAGGGACAGATCACAGGCCTGGCTTTCTTGTGATGCAGCTTAGCTGTTCATCTTGCCTTGCTGAGGAGTCCCTTGGCACAGCAGGGAAGTGGCGGGGGGGCGGCATGCAGCTCCAAGGGCAAGCAAGCACTTCTAATGCCATCCTCAGGGACATGGGGCAGCCCTGATAAGTATCTCTTACTTCTGGCACTATACTGCACTGCTAGCACACATTCAGTTTGCTGTTTTGGCCATGGCGTCTGTCTGCATGTCCTCCTTTCTCTCAAGTATCACTCAGTGGCTTATTTTCCCTACCCTTATTTATGTCCTAAAAATGTGTCAATGAATAATTATGCAGTATAGATCTCATCCAAAGCTTTTCTGCATGGGGAATGTCAATACTCCATATCAGTACTACTGTATTGTTCATCTATTTTGCACAGCTTTTTCCTCGAAGGAGTACAAAAATACAAAAGTATCCCAAAGTGAGGGGTTCAAATAAAGTGTTATATGAGCTTTGCCAGCTGATATTCTCATGTTTGTGGGGTCTATCTATCTATCTATCTATTTTGGCCTTTAATTTTTTTATTCTTTTGGGGATGGGGAAGGTAGGAGGAGATGCAGAAGTAACTTGGTTAAGCCTGTGCCCTGTGTTATTTCTGGCCTGCTGCGCTGGGCTTTAACACACTGCCAAGGGATGTTCTTATTTTTGGAACTATTTGCAATGTTTCTTATTTTAGCTTATTTGTTGTTTATGCTGGGTTTCACTCTTGGGTCACTAATGGAAAAGTGTGTATGAATCTCAGTTGTGAAAAAACACAGATATACTTTACTGTGGACTGGGGTAAAGAAAGCGGGGTGTTTTGGGGTTTGGTTTTGTTTTACCCAAAAAGTAGGATTCTGGTGGCTAACTGCTGTTGCTTAGGGAAACAGTTGTAAGAAATGAAGTGTAACGTTAAAGGATGGGATTTCACTCAGCAGTAAAGACCACATCATTTAATGCCTGTGATTTGATTTATCACTGTGATGGACCAGCCCTTCATTAATTTGTCTGACTCCTTTTTGACAGAGTGACCTGTGCTGAGGCCTTCCAGTTATGTGTTTTAAATGCTGAGAATTTCATAGACTGCTCCCAGCTTTACATTGGGAGAAATGATAAATACTTGTTTCTTATTAGTATCTCTGTGCCATTTGCGGTGTGGTAGATGCCCCTCATGCTTTCCTTATCTGATTTTCTAAGATTAGAAATTTTCTTCCCTTGCAGAGAAGTTGCTTTCTACCTCTAGTCATCATTTTATCTTTTCATTTTCTATCCTTAAGAGTGTCACTGTTTTTGAGATAGACTGGCTGAGAACACAGAATATATTAAAGTCTACTTTGCATTTATGATTGCATGCTGATTTTTTTTCTTTTTATTACCAACTTCCTGTAATTCTTTCACTTTTTTGAAATCTCACTTTTTGAAAGTGATAAAAGCTCAATTTTACTTCCCAGCAATGAAGCAGCATGGCTTCCTTCCCCATAAGTCTCCGCTTAAGAACTTTCTGCTGATTTATGAGGTATGTCTTCTGTTCCAACATTTCCTACATTTCACAGTACATCATCCTTCATTTGTTTTTTGTGTGGCATCTGAGGATGTGGCATTTGGGATTTCAGTTTACTTAAGATGAGTTTACTCAAGTGTAAGAGCACTTTTTAGACTTCAGGAAATCAATCAATGTCTTTACCTGCAGAAATTAAGTGGTGCTTATAGAAACAAACTTTGTTCAGCATAAAGTACTTCAACTCAACTTGCTTACAGCAAGGCCAGAATCAGGCTGAAATCTTCAGATTAGTTAGCTCTATTAAGATCCATGTGTTGATATCCTAGACGGTTTTTTTTCCCTCTTAAAAAAACAATTTTAAAGAAAATGTTGTTACTGAACTTCATGGGTATATTTTCCATAAGGTGAATTTCTTTACAGCAGATGCTTGCATCTTTTAAATAGTCTTAATGTGACATCCTGTGTTGCTTCCGTAGGCTAATCTAATTTGCTACTTCCTAAGCACAGAATCAAAATTCAGTGTTTCCAGGCTTTAGTTTTCCAGTTTATCAACATATTTTGGCTGTTTTTTGTTGTTCAGGCCCTGTATGTTTCATCACTGTTCCTGCAGTCAGCGATGCTGTTTCATAATGTGGATGCTTTGTGTAAGTACTTGTGTAACCAGCTTGATGACAAACGTGGCATGCTGCCTAATGCTTTAGTGCATATTATCATATAACTGTTAGGAAGCATTGGACTTGTTGCATGTTACCTAGTATTTGAATAAAGCAATGAAAAGCAGTATTATGGATAATTTTTCTCAGAAATCCTTCCTGTTCTGTTCCAGGAACTGGCTATAGGGGGCTTTCCAGTGACAGTGCCCAGTACTTTATTTATTTCCCTGTGTCCCAGGTGTATTATTTGTAAAACTCCACATCAGATCTACCTAATCACTGTGCTTTGTATTGGAACAATGTACAACATCAGTCAAATGAATGTGCTCTTTAATTACCATTTCCCTTTTCTGAGGGAAAACAGAGCCAGGAGGGGAAAGACACCCAAAAAACAAACTTCCTATCTCAGTTAATTTTTTTTTTTTGTTATGTTCCCCAAGGTCCCCAAGACACTTAAGAGGTGTCATGATGTCTGCCTTATCTGAACCATCTATTAAACATTGGCAGTGCAAGTCACAGAGCGTCCCCCGGTGTAGACCAAGGCTCTGATCATGCAGACAAGCACCCATGGACTTCAGAGGCTCAGATCCAAGTTCAGTAACTAGCCTGCCTGCAGCCTGCTCCTCTTCGAAGCACCTTTTGATGGGCTCAAACTTTTGCACAGTTTGGTCTCTCCCTTCCTGGCGCTCCAGATAAAGCTTGTCATGGTGTGAAGGCAGCAGCACAAAAGCTAATAAAGGAAGATCTCCGCCATCCATCACTGTTACAGACTAAATAATCCTTTATTGTTGAAGAACTGCCCCTTATTATAATAACAGTAAGGAACTTGCTGTGGAACAAAACCATGTTTTTATTTTTAAACATGGTTTTGTTTTGCACTAAACATAAAAACCACTTTTTATTTTTAAGGAACATTTTAAGGAACTTTCTATCCTTGGTATGCATAAAAGACTATGAATCAAAGGTATCTGCTAGATTTAGATTTGCAAGAGAAAGTTACCAAATGAAGGGACTTATTTGGTCCTGAGGATTAAAACTGAGAAGGAGACAAAAAACCAAGGTGATGGGAGGTCTTATTCCCTGTATTGTGAATAATACTGGGATTCCCATAACAAAAGGTTTTGAGAACACCTCCCTGTGATCACTAATGCTCAGGCTCTTGGAGGTATGAAAGACTTGCTGAGATTTGGCAGATGGACCCAAGAGGAGAGAATGATTCCCAGTCAGCGTTATTCCTCTGTCTTCACACAAACCCAGAACTGGTTATTGTCCTTTACTGGTACTTTATTGCAGCAGCAGGAATTGCTAGGATTGTTCCATGCTGGAGGGATGTCTGTGGAGCACACCGAAGGCCATGACTGCACACCAAGTTTCTGCACGTGTAGGGCATTTTATTTTATGTTCCCCAGGATTTTCCCAGCTGCTGTCAGGCATGGGCCTTGCATTGGCGTGAATGTGAGAGTGGAAAACCTTACTGCTGCTGGAGAAAACACAGGAGGGTCTGGCTGAGAAGACCAGGACAGAAGGTGCTCTTTTAAGGATCTTGTTCTCTGGCTTTTCACATGGAAAGAAACAGCTTGGTCTGTGTTGCTTTCTTTGTGACACTTGGTAGCTGTAGTGTAGCTCTATAGCATTATAACAACATGCAGATGTCATGAAGAGTTCATACAAGAGAAAGTAAGTATGGCTAACAATTTATTATTTGCATTTTTTGTAACTCTTCAACCTAAGCAGACTCATCACCTAAATTGTCTTATCTATTGCCATTCTGCAGGTTTTAACTTAGTTATCTCTAGAAACCATAAGGGAAATTGCCTGCAGGAAGAAAAGATATTACAATTTTTATATTTATTTTTCCTTCTTTGTTTTCAAAGAACTGTGTGCAGGGATCATACTCTCCGCATTCTCAGAATTGTTTGTGCACTAGACAGGCACACCTGCTGGGGACTTTCGGGAGGCACATTTTTATTGTTGTGCATTGTTTTTCTTGGTTTCAAGTAAGGACCTGATTCTGTGAACTAGTGGCAAAATGTGATTTACAGGAAAACGTGTTGCCTTCTAACCCTATGTTGTTACTAGTATCTATGGAAAATAGGAAGCATGGGACATTGAAAGTAATGTCATCTGCTCTGCATTTTTTGCTCAGCGCTGTACATATGCCCATAAAGCTTGTGCCCACCTCTGTAACGAAGTATGTGCATGACTAATTTGTTACCATGTCTTGTTCCAGAGGGTACCTTTATAAACATTTGCAAATTTAAGGATCGAATGTGTTGATCTAATAGAATGTGACAAAATTCAAACGTGTTTGTATGTGGAGAACAAAACCAGGCTGTTACCAGCTCTGATTTTATTTTCCCCCTTATTTCTTCTTTAAAGCAGTTGTTTGCAGGAAAAAATACTAGGGTTCTGTGGTCTTTAAGTATGGAGCATCCTTCTATTCCTCTTTAACAACAGTCTTTCAGATAAATGTGCTGCCTATTGGCTCAACCAGTGAGATCTGTCACACATACACATGCAAAATATATTTCAAAGAATTATCTGTCATGTAAGATTTTAAAACTATTTCCCCTCATTGTAACTTTCTGGCAATTAAGGCTACTGATTTACACGATAGCAATTTAATCTATTGTCTTGAGACTCAGACGGATGTGACGTTTGGTCTTTATCTTTCCTTTTAAATGAACAACAGTTCCTGCTTGTACAAAAACAAGGAATTTCATACCAAAGCCATTCCAGTCCTGTCTCCTGAAGGAACGTGGGAACAATGGTGTAGTAGGCTATTGGTGGCAACTGGAGGAGCTTCTTGTTCATGGGCAAGAGGAATCTTGCACAGAAGAAGGTACATTCATTTATCATTAAGACAGTGATAAAATTTATAGAGGGTTATATACTGGCAGATCATAATTGTCTGTATTCTGATTTGTTGGTGGCACCTGCTTTATCACTGTTGGGGGAAACTTCAAGTCTGCAGCTTAGAACAAACTGGGAGGTGTAAGGGGACTGAAGAGTTTTATACCCTGTCTTTTTTTGTTTGTCTGCTTTGTAAAACTGAAGGATTGACAAGGAAAAGCAATATCGGATTCTGTCACAATAACACAGTGCATGCACTAAAAATACACTAGCAAGTGTGTAACCTGAGGATAATGCCTATTGTTTTCTTTACCATTACTTTGTAGACACATTTCCATGCAGTTGCCACTTCTTAGCTATCTTGCAGCAGTAACAGCCCTATGTCAGACTAGCATTTGCAGCACTATATTAGTCTGAGTTTTATAATAGATCTTTCTTTTCCTGCCTTTGGTAAATATGGCAAACCTGGTGTTTATTTATGTGGCTGTGAATTGGACCTACATAATTGACATCAGTAAGAAGTGTAAACTGAAATCAGAATTTGTCTGCAAAAAGTATTCTGATCTTTAATAAGAGGGTTCTTTTAGGGAAAGGTGTGTCTGCTCTGCTGGCATTAATATATTACGTATGGTATATTTAAGCTTCTCTAGTTGCTTATCTGACCACTGAAATTAACTCACTTAGATGGAGCTCCTTACAGTTTTCATCCATTAACTGTTAATGTAATACAGAATGCATCTGTAGTTCACCATCTGTATAACACTCATATCCCGTTATTACTTTTAAAGGCCTGTATTGCATATGTGGACATATGGAGAACAAAGACCGATGTTTTGGTTGTAGAAAGTAGGAGGCAATACTAAAACTGTTTTTGGTGAATGGAAATTTTCACCCTGGGTCTGTAATCTCTGTACAATTTCCTCCCTTTGCTACTTGCCACTTATCTCAAGCACACCATCACCTTGAAATCAGTGGATTATAAGCATGTGATTATAATGGTCTGCCAGCCAGATCTGTCGGGTGGTGCAAACCCTATCTATTCTTTCCTCCTGTGGAATTTTGGGTAGGATTCAAATCTTCTGCAGCAGAGGTGACTTCTACTGGAGCCAAATTGACTGATCCAGTTTGGTGTGCTTCTTCGTGTCAGGTTTTCTGATAAAAAATGCTGTGTACTGAAAGGCTTTGTGTGTGCAATGTATTAACTTGGGTAAATCTGCATATATGTGTATGTTGGGTTGTATTTCCTGTGGAGGTAGCCCACATTGCTGAGGAGTGAAAATGGGAACAAAAAATAATTATTCTTCTAGATTATCTATTTAAAGAAGCATGGGTGGGTAACTGAATTACTGTGAAAGTCTATGGATTGTTGGTTTATGAAATGTAGAGCCTCAGAAACAACTTTATAAAGGAAATGATGAGTTGTTGTGAGCCAGACAGTATATTCTAATACTTCTCTTTTTGATTTTTTGACAGATGCTCTTCTTGGCAGTGGTGCTAACAAACCTACTACAGGCTACTGTAATATCAGGTAGGAAAACATGTTTATTTTCTGATGTCTGTAATATGGAACTGTAATATGCTTTCACTGTTTCTTCTATAGATCCTCCCTGCCTCCCCCCTTGCCCATCTAATCCTGCAATCCTGGCTCAGGCAATATTCTCATCGCAGTGAAGACATCAATAAAGTTATTTCTTTTGGCCCTTTACCTTGCAACAAGCACAGTGTTGAATCACAGACTCTCTGAAGTCAGTGATGCTTGGCTGAACAAACCATGAGACTTGTTCATGGTGCCCTATTCATGCTAAAGTAAATAGGCTACCTGTTTATTTTAATGAGATTGCAGGCAGGTACAAATGAACGAATGCATGGTATTCCTTAAAGAGTCAGCACTGGAATTATCCATGCAAGGTTTTGGCAGGTAGAAATAAAGCAAAAAAGCCATTTCACTAATGAATATAATAATAATAAAATCTGTGCTTGATCCTATGTACTGTCATGCTGCCCTAGAAGCTAGAGCTGGAGGTTCAGAACATGCAATAATCAATGGCGATGAATTCCAGCAGATAAATTCCTGAACTACAAAATGATTGATTTACATTGTAAGTTGTGTTGTGTTTTGATATCCAGGATCATCAGGTTCTTTGCTTCAGGAGTCATCAGGTTCCCGTTGCAGCCTATTTGGGAATGATCACATCAAAACTTTTGATGGCTCTTTCTACAATTTTGCTGGGGACTGCAGTTACCTCCTTGCTGGCGACTGTCACAAGCGCTTCTTCACACTCCTAGGTGAGTCTGAGCAAGATACTAAGTAACAAATGTGAAATGTGCGATATGACGTTGCGCTTGTGCCGCGTTCCATCGCTGTGAAGAAAAGACAAATAGCTGCCCTTTGTCAGATAGGATGGACCACTGCACAAAAGGGTTTTGTTCGTGGTTTGTTCCGTGTGGTGTTTTAATTTTCTTAGGTATGAAAAGTGAGGAAATTCTGTCACTTTGGCTTCAGTTATCCCTTGGTAATATTGCTCCCACATAGCTAAGCTGCCAAGGAATGGAGATTTTCTTACTGGCTTTTCTAAAGAGGGAAAGTTAGACCTTGTTTAATTTTGAATTTTCTAGGGGAATGTGGCTGTTAAAGCTCAGTACAGGAATAAGAACTGCACAACCCTGTAGAACTAGTTATACCTGTATGCTGAATCCCCCCAGTGAGGAAAAATCCCATCCTACGGGACAAAAAGCCTTTCAATTAGCATGAGTCTCTGCAGTATTACTCTTGAGGATGGGCAAGAGATATGAAAACCAAAACTGTGTATTACTCTTACCAACTCTCTTGGTAGATATTCTAATAACAGTTCTATATTAGTCATAGTTTAAAATGACTCTTTGCTGACTACAAGTAAATTGAAGTAAACTGATCCCATCACTCTAAAAAGCAACCATACACCAAATAATTTTATTCTTCAACTTGAACAACTTGGTACAAATTTTTGTATGTAGAAAAACCTACCAGCGTATGTGAAGTATGAACTGATTATAGTATTTCATGTGATCAAATAAATCTTAAAAAACCCCAATAACCCAAACCAACAAAATACGAGGAGACACTTAGTGTTTATATTGAGCACATAAGCATGGCATAACCTATTTATGATTCCTATCTTGGTGTATGTGTGTGGGTTTGTTTTGATTCTAGATAACCGGCTGTGAAGTGTAGTCTGTGTTGCTGAGTAAAGTGTCCAGGTCTGCAGAGTTTGTTGCCCACCCCCCCACCGCAGCTGGATAGTCAATATTGGCATCCACCCCTCAAAGGCTAGTTGAGATGATTAGAGAGCTTACCAAGAATGAAGACATCCAGGCTCATTTCTTCCATAAATTCAAGGGATTCAACCTCCTTCTCTTATCACTGAGCTGTGCGTTGGCTTTGGGAGGAAACACGGAAGGGAAAGAGCACAGCAGATCATTGGGCTCTTCTCGTGTGGAAACTCCTCCAGTGTGCATGGTGGGATGGGGAATTCACTGGCTAGACAGTAACAGTGAGAGTGTGAGTTCATAGCCAGTGCCAAGTCATATGCTTGCCAGTGGCTGATGCCAGCCCTAATCCTGGGGCTATGTGTCCATTTCCCATTAAGCAACTATGGGTTGAAATGCATGGATGGCTCTTGAAAATGTTAGATGATACAGTCTCAACTCTGAGATGTGTTACTTACAAGCTGTCCTGCCAAGTCCCAGAGCTGACAATATTTGCTTATGTCTCATCTCTTCAGGTGACTACCAAGATGGGAAGAAAATTGGTTTCTCTGTGTATCTTGGAGAATATTTCAATCTTCGCTTCTCTTTAGATGGAGTTGTGATGCAGGAAGACAAAAGGTACCAGTGGGAACAAGTCTTCCAGCAGAACCTCCCGATGTTTTCAGTGTGTCATATTCTGAGATATTACTATTTTTTTCACAGGGTTTCCATACCTTTTGCCTCCAATGGCATATTTATAGAGAAGGAGGCAGGTTATTACAAAATATCCAGTGATGAGCATGGCTTCATGGTGAAGATTGATATCAGTGGGAATATTCAAATAATCTTTCAAGAAAAGCACTATAATAAGACCTGTGGGTTGTGTGGCAACTTTAATACATTCCCTGAAGATGACTTCAGAACTCAGGAAGGTAAGACTGCGACCAACTGATTGTATGTTAATATACACTCTGCACACTCTTCCTGATGGGTGATTCAACAAAGATTTTGTTGATCCAGCAAAATGTTTCTACAAAACCTGTCAGGTGCCTCATCTTGATGTGCTGAAAAGCTGTCTAAGTTCTTTCATCTTCCTTTCTCCTGAAAGGAAATTGCTGTCCCATCCCATTCCTGAGCAAAGCCCATAAGTCTGAATTTAACACTTTTAGAACTCTTGAATCTAGGGACACAAGGATTAAGCTACAGGCTAAAAAATGTATAATACAGTGTTTGGAGAGGCCAACTAGGAGAAGACCCAGCAAAAAAAGATGTGAGGAATACTCATTGATTCCACTTCTAATTTTTCATGAGTTAGACAAGTGGGAGTACAAATAGTGTTGCAATAACAGTATATTAAATTCTGGAGGTTGCTATTGGCAGGTTTGTACTTGGATTTGGCATGGGATGCTCTTCTATAAAGTGGTTACCTTTTAATGATATTTCCTTGTCTATATGGGCTGTTGGACTGGAGGTGAACCCTGTATCACACCAATTTTTATTAATAGGGAAAGACAAGACTGCTTTTGCTGCTCACCTTTATGTGAAGTCTGCCAGTGTGGGTGAAGACTGGGTTGTGGAAAAGCCCTGAATACGGCTTTGAAGGACTGATCTTAATATATGGTGCTTGAGAGTGTTTTCTAATTCTTTGCACTTGAAAAGGAAAGGTTAAAAGTAAAGTTAATTAAAACATTAGCATGTTAAATTGATAGCGTAGAGTATGTATTAAAAATAAATGATACAGAAAATAGAAAGGGAGGCTCTTCTTGCAGAAGAGCCTGACATTACTCCAGAGAAGTAGAATGTGTTTTACTGACAGTTGGGAAACACAAGCATAGCTTCAATGTACAGAAAACCCCCTAATTTCATAGTATGTTAAAATGATTGATCAGTCCTTCAGCAATATAAATAATAAGAAAGAAACAGCTCACAGAATTGAGGGCTTGGATACCTTGATGTCTGAATGTGTTGAGATCTGAAGTTTACCTCTTTTTAATAACAGCATAAATAGGAGTGAGGCTATTGCAAAAAGCAGGAGAAGGAAAGGAGACTGTATTGCCTTGGACTCTTCAGATGGAGGTTCTTTCCTGCTTAAATGTGATTCATGCTGTGTTTGTTTAACATGCCAGAGACTGTATCCTCCCTCTTAAAAAACCCCAGTGCTTTCACAGTGTTGTGGTTTAAGCTTAGTCGTAAATGAGACAAAGCATGTAGTCTGCTTGTTTTCCCCCCACAACCTGTCCTTCTCCCCACCCCAGTCCCGGAGGGATGGGGAGGAGAATCGAAAGAATA
>WYDI02022506.1:134092-170853 GCA_009867235.2 Psittacus erithacus | reverse complement strand
GAAAGTTAGAAACACAGTGCTGCACCAGCCACTAAGAAGGAGAAAAAATGACTGCTACTGCTGAACCCATGACACACAGCCACAAACTTCTGAATGTAAGGAAGTACATGACAGGGCCATTGCTTGGAAGAGCTGAAAAATAATACAGAAGGTGACAGAGAACATGTGTAGCTCTTCCTCCTTACTGAGGAAGGCCCTGACATCTGTAATCTACATGGACATACAGTTTGGTGCTTTTAGCCTGAAGAATAGAATTGTATCTCAACAATTCTGCCTTCTTTTCCTCTCTCATACAGTTGACCTTTCATTTAAACTGTTTTAGAAGGAATTAGGATTAGTTATGGTTTAATTTGTTGTATCAGTGAGGAACGTCACTGTGCCCACACATTGTTTGTCCCCTTGGCACCTCTGGTGGAGTGGTTCATATGAACATTTCTCAACTTGCTCCAGGTAAAACCAGTTTTTGATTAATCCAGGTTTCTTTTTAAACTGTTGAAGCTAACTTTCAGATGAGGGGCAACAGAAGCAGCTGGGAGAGGTAATATCCTTTAAACAAAAGAACTTGGCAGACAATTGGTAGCCTATGAAGCAGTTTACCTTTTCCTTTCCACTGCAGTTTCTATTTGCTCTCCCTTTAGCCTGATTAGATCTCATAAAGGTCAACCCAACACAGATGTGAACTTTGTGGCATGACTTAGTGATCTCAGGGCGCTGAAGTGTTATCTTAAGGGTGCTGACAGACTGAACTCTCCTGTTGATGTGTTCATTGCTTTCTGTTAAAATCTGGCCATTTTTGGTTTATCAGATTGAGCCTCGAGTTCTAATCCATTAGATATATTTCTGGGCTGGATTTGTACCAATAATAAATACAGTGAGATCTTTCAGCTTCAGAATAATATGCAATGGAAGCATAATGGACAAAGGGAAAAGATAATGATCTAATGTTGCCAAGATTATGGGCTCTCATCTGGAAACCCCTGATGTGCAGATCTGAATGTCAGAGGCAAAGGAAGAGAGATGATGGTAGAGGTTATACATCAGGTATTGTGCTATAGCCAGTGAGCTTGTGAGAGAGCTGAGAAGTGTTAAGCCTTTCTCCATTTTTTTTTTTAAAGGCTCCTCAAGATGTACTAGCCCTTAAACTGCTTTGATTTAGGCTGAAATGGTAGACTGTCTAGTTGCTAATGGGCCTGGCCTACCAGGAGAGCCTGTAAAAACTGTTGTGATGGAAAGAGGTCTGCAGCTGAAATGTCATCTTCTGTCTCTCTTAGACACTAGCTCACACATTTTAAAAGCTAATGCAGGACTTGTATATCATCTTGCATCTGCCTGCATAGAAGGAAACTTATGTTAGACATTAAGAAGAAATTCTTCATTATGAGGGTGTTGAGGCCCTGGCACGGGTTGCCCAGAGAAGCTGTGGCTGCCCCATCCCTGGCAGTGTTCAGGGTGAGGTTGGTCAGAGCTTGGAGCAACCTGGTGTAGTGGAAGGTATCCCTGTCCATGGCAGGATGTTGGAACTGGATGATCTTTAAGGTCCTTTCCAACCCAAACCAGTCTGTGATTCTGTGATATTTGGATTGTTTCTGGGTGGCGGGGAAATAAGAGATAAAGCAACTTCTCTATTACTGGACATTGACAATTACAGTGAGTAAATAAAGGTGTGAAGGAAAGGGTGTTTAAACAATGAACAGTGTGAAATCATTTTTATTTTCTTATGATATATTTATACTCATGTACTATAATTTATCCAATCATATGTTACTGTCACAACACTTCTATGATTCCTCACTGTGTTTTGGTGTGCAAACAACAAAACTGATATTCTGATGAGGGTAACACATTGCTTCTGGATACATTTTTTTGATACTCAGTTACTGGAGGTCTAACTGACCTGACTCAAACTATGATACCCTTGCAAATGAACATGGATAGGACCCAGCTTTGAAGGTAGTGGCCTTAGGCAGTAGCTCTTGAACCTAAAAGAAAAGTCTCCCCAGTAGGTTTCAGTGTTGCAGAAAAACATTGTCATTCAGAGGATGGGGTGCTGAATCACTCTCATTGACAGAGTTTGTTACTCAATTAGCTCATCCTGCAAAGAAGTGCTCATGTCCTGTTGAGACTTACAAACAATATTGATTATTTTGCATGTAGTTTCTTGTTTATTGGATATGGCTGTAAATACATGCCAGCTGCCCCTTGACAGTTTGTTTTCACACTTTCAGCATAACTAAAACATAAAGAGTTCTCAGAAGCTTTCCAGGGTTTGTTTGTTTTTCCCCTAGAGCCTCATGAAGGAGTTAATTTCTCCTCTTCTTGCCAGCTAGGCTCTGGTCCTTTATAGCCATGCTCTGGATGATCCCAGGACTCGGTAATTGAACAGACTCTGCTTTCTGACATCACCATCCACTTGTAACTGGTTGCCAGTCTTTTATGAGAAACATGAAATTTAGTCCTTTCTAGATGCTCAGATATCTGTTTGGCAGCCTTAAGGCATTTGAGTGTCTCACAGTCATCGTTATGGGCATTTTACAATTGGGGATCCAAAGTACAGGCCAGAAGAGATGACTTCCCTAATACTACAGAGGAAATTGGGCAACTTGATCCTGATATCTCCTCAGATCATGCACACATGTGCAAGGTCCCAAAATCCCATAACCTTTCACCACGTTAGTGATCAAAGGGCATGTTCTTACCTTGTAGAAAGTGCAAGGTAATTTCTCCCCAGAGAGAGACACTGCAGTGCAAGCTCCTAGAGCTTATTTGTGTGCCCGTAGCCTCAGTCTTTGCCTAGTACTCTTTATCACTGAGCTAACAGTGGTATCACTGCGATAGGTGCTTGAATGTCTAAGTCATCAGAGAATCATAGACTGGTTTGGATTGGAAAGGACTTTAAGATCATCCAGTTCCAACCCCCTGCCATAGGCAGGGACACCTTCTACTAGACTAGTAAACCATGTCATCCAAGGCTCTGTCCAGCCTGGCCTTGAACACTGCCAGGGATGGGGCATTTAACACTTCTTTGAGCAATCTGTTCCAGTGCCTCACCACGAAAGTTTATTTGTACAAAAGAGCTCGTTCAAGTCCAACACAAGGATATTAATCCATCATTTTGTTATTTGTACATGTTAAACACTCTTAGCATTATGGGGGAAAAAAACCCGACCCAAATTAGTCCAGTGTCAGTCCCATTATGCTTTTCTTGGCACTGGCAGAAAGCATATTTCTGGGAATCTGTCTCCAAATTACAAAGGCATTAATGATGAAACAATGCCATAGCTAATTTTGGATAAAGGCTTGATATTCTGAGCCCGCTGCAGCTGTCAGCAACATATTCCAGCCATTTAAGCTGCTGAAATACAGAATATATGATGCCACTGGAGAGTGGCAAGGAAAAAATCTGATGTTTCAGCTAATGTTTTCATTCCAAAAGTAGTATAAATGCATGTGAATGAATACGGAACTTCCCTGTGTGGTACCAGTTATCAGAAGCTCTTAAAGCATGTTCTAAACTCACAGGTATGTTCGTGCAGATATTTATCTCTTTTTTTCCTCTAAAAAAATATAACTTTTCATCAGTCTGAATGGTTTGGCATTTTAAAGGATATCACTAATTTGATTTATGGCAATTTTTTTTTGGCCTAAGTAAATGATCTTATTTTCTTTTTTGCATTTTAATTTGAAAGCAAAGGGAATTGATTCACAGAGAATTTAGCTGTTATCTACAAACAGTATAGATGAAAAAGACTTGCCTTGTACCTGTCATCGTTGTATGGCATTTATCTGAGATGCCAAAAACCTGTGTTCATCATCCACTCTGCTTTATTCAGGGTTTGGAATCAAAGTTAGACATTTCTGTTTTGAGGAGTGTGCCTTAATCACTGGGCTGTAATTTGAGGTGTCTCTTTTACTCTCTTTGTTTAATAGTATTAACTTTATATTCATTGAACCAGAGAGAGCAGGAAAGACTATATAGCCCATGACTTCAACATTTCATATAATTCATTTGGTCCAAACTATGGTTCAACATTTGGTCAACTTTGCCAATAGTTTTGCTTGCCTGGAACCATATACAAAACCATGTAAAACTGTGTAGAAAAAAACAAGCCTCAAGACAAAACAACCAACAAACAGAACCAAAACAAAACCCAAACCAAAAAATGCAAAGAAAAAACCAGAAACACCCTCCACCTCTCAAAAAAAACCACAACAAAAAATTAAGAAAACCCCCCCAAACAGCAAACCCCAAACCAGCCCCAAAAAGGAAACAAATCAAAAAACCCAACAATACCAACCAACAACCCTCTAACAAACAAAACCCCCTATTGCTTAGTGAATAACCAAGGTGTGAAAGTTTATGCACCTCTGCTGACAGTATTATAGACCCCTGCACAAATTCTTGCATGTATTTTACAGATGAGCTGTAAAATTTTACAGACCCTGGGAAGAGTTAACCTGATGGGCCTATTGCCATATGGAAAATCTGGAGGAGGTCCAGGGAGGGAGGTCAGGGTTCCTGGCTCCCACTCACATACCTTGAGTGCAAGGTGGTTATTGCTAATGCTTCCCCTTGCCTGACCATCAGTCTCAAAGTAAACAAGCAGCACAACAGTTTCAGATTTCAAAAGGAACTGGTGATTTTGAGACCCAGATATCACAGTGAACGCTGATTTTTCTGTCAGAAGTGAACATCATCTGTGTGGAAATCAGATAAATGGAAGCAGCTTTTCTGACCAGAAAAGAAAAAAAGCTGGGAGAAAATGGGTATGAAGTTATGTCCAAAACATGTCAGTGTGGTGTGTGTTGTTGGTTTGTTTGCTTGCTTGCTTGCTTTGCAGCAGTCTCGTTTTAAAGTCATAGTGCCTCTCTAGCCTTTTATCTGTTGCCATAGGTCACTAAGGCTACATTAGACAAATCACAGGAAAAGCCACTGTCGGCTGATATCTCTTAGTTCATTGCTATTCTAGATTTTTACTGTCCTGTGTTGAGGAGGCTTGCCTGGATCAAGACCTCAAGCTATTGAGCAAACTCAAATTGATCAAGTATTGCCTGTTCAAAACAATTTGTAGCTTGATTTAAGGGCCCCAGAACTTTGCAAGGAGGAAGAACTGCTCTGGCAAGTTGTTGGCAAATCAGTCGTACCTTTGGAAATGGCTGCTAATGTACAGACAGGTGGTGGCAACAAGAGGGTTTGAAAAGCAGGCTCCAAAAAAATAAACCCAAATAGCCCCACAAAAGATTTTAATTTTTTTTTTTTTTAAATAAATTAAACCCCAGGTGACCAGCATTTCAGGGCCAACAGTTGTCCCAACCTTCAAATCTTAACTTGTGGGTGAATGAGGATCTTGGGGTTCCTGCCAATGGGAAGCTCAACATGGATGTGCGTCCAGACCAGAGGAACACTGCTTCAGAGTGGAGCCTATCTCCCATTACATATAGCTGTTGGTGTAAGGCTCAATTAGTGAAAATAAAAGGGAATGTATTTAATTTGGCATCTTACGTCTCATCAGACTAGATTTCATTGTTACACTAATCTCTACAATCTATAGTAAGCTTAAGAGCTGTGTTCTTGTTTTTCTTTTCCTGTGCTGAATTTTGGCCGTGTATGAAAATTTCATGCCTTTTACTGCTTTTCCATGTCATACTTTCCTTGGAGTCTTCTTCCTTTGATATCTGTTGTTGGCCTAATGTATACTACATTTATAAACCCCCAATTTCTAGTTTACAAAAAGTCTACTAGAGGTTACTGGCTTTATTGCATCTGCCTTAGCATTCCTAGTGTAGACTACCCTTTAGGAACATTTTTAGAGTTTAGTATGTTCTGTGTGTTTGTACTTAATTTACAGCAGGTAGCTCAATGAAATTTTATTTGATATAAAATGATATAAAATATGAATATAAAAATATTATGTAGATACATTTGGGAAGCATTTATTATGTTTTCCAGATACAGTCAGGGTCAGGTGTCAACATATTATCTGCATAAGGTCTTGGGTATTGTTTTAACAGTGGCAACTGATACTCCCACATGCAACACAGCAGGGTTTTAAAAAGCAAGGTTGCAGAACTGAGAGTCATTAACTGTTTTGCAGCAGGAACTCACAGAAGGAAGCAGAGGTAGTCCTCGAATCAGTCATGCCATTAGAGGCAAAACAGGGAGGAGGGAACATTCCCTTTCTGGGAGGATCCCTCTTCTCCAAAGGATGGAGCAAGAGAAGCAGATAACCTGGCTTGCATCTCCCACAAAGTGCCAGCCATACAGATTACCTCCTTTGGTTTTGCTTTTGTGCAAAATGGGTGCAAATCTTGCCGAACCTGGGCCAGGAGCTGCTTGTAATAAGGCAGTGGAGCTTTTCAGGACAGCTTACACAGTAAGATCATGGGCCCAAACAATTATGGTGAATGTACCTTTGCACACAAGGTTTAGTTTCAGACAGGAGAAAATCAAGGCTATCTGGGGTCAGGAATGCTAATACTTTCTTTGGTTAGGGAGAGTAGTTTCATTTTGTTTGCCTCTCTAAGATGTCTCGTATCTTACTGGCAACTTTTAAATAGTACAAAAATGTGTACACATGCTTAGGGCTCTGCAGATTATAGCTGATCAGCAAATATCTCCTACCATGTTCCTGCAGGTGTGAGAAGCGCTGGGAGCTGCCTTCTGCAGGCTTTAGTCTGGCCTTGAGGTCCTCTGCAGGAATCAGTCCAGATCACTGAAAACGGCTTTTCTACAGTCAATCTGTTTTGGAATAGAAATTAATTTGATATGGCAGGATTTATTCTTAGAAACAGATTTTATGTTTTAGTGGTGGTCTTGGCAGTCCTGAGGTAATGGTTGGACTTGATGATCTTAAAGGTCTTTTCCAACCGAGTTAGTTGATTCTGTGATTCAGCAGACTATCACATTGGTAGTAGCCAACAACGACTACTTGTTGCTCTAACTCTTAAAAAATCCATGTTCTTCTCCTCTCCTTCATTCACAGGGACCCTTGTGGCAAACAGTTATGACTTTGCAAACTCCTGGGCTTTGCACAGTGAAAACAAGCAGTGCAAGAGAGTGCAGACTCCAAGCAACACCTGCAACATTTCATCTGAGATTGCAGAGAAGGTTGGTGCCGCAAGATACCATTCTGGTTTTGGTCCTCCCATACCTGAAGGCAGTTTGACTGCCCTGTGGCAGAAGAGCACAAATGCTTCCTTGTAATCATGTCTGCATCTCATGTGGTCCTCCCGCAGTAAGCGATTAGGGTGCGAGGTGCAGGAGATATGTGGTTTGGGTTTCTGAGGTGCAGTGTGGTCTGAGATAGCTACACTGGGCACTGATCTTGCCGCTGTGCTGGGACAAGGTGCATGGCTCCTCATCCAGCTAGTTAACTGTGGGGCTGGTGGTGGCTGTATGTAGGTTGCTGCTGTGGTGCATCTGGGTCAGGTGCAGGGTGAAGGTGGAAGTAACACATCCGCAGCATGGCCTGTGATGTCTGTGTGTGTTTGCAGTGTTTCCATGAGTCAGCGTGGGGCTGGATGCAGGATGCAGCTGCGTGCCTGCAGTTCCTGAGCTCCTTGCACGCTCTGACTGGGAACAGCAGGAGGATTTCTGTACTGGGCTGCCCGGTGCTGTAGAAAAGTGACCCTGGAGACTGCGTGTTATGACTGATGTCTTTCTTACATGCAGTGTTGAGAAAGGAACAGGTTACTCACTAGTTAGTGAATGCAATTTTTCTCCCTTACCGCACCCTGCCTTTCACTCTTCTTCCTAAAACTGTAGTACCTATGTACCCCTCCCTCCCAACACACAAGCATGAAATGGATAAGCAAAGAAACCAACAGCTCATTTGAGCCTGAAGGGTGAGCTGCTGCCAAAGAAACTTTGGTGCTACTTGGGAAAGGTGTGATTAAGTTGTGCCTGTAGAATGTCAGTTTCCTTTCTGATTCTGCCAGCAACAGTTCTGAAACCTCTGTGAGCATCACCACCACAAATGGTATTTGTGAATGTGTTGCAGTTCATATACTTGGGAGTCACCAGAGTGGTGAGGTGCTTCAGCCAGGCTATTTTTGACAGAGGAGATGTTCCCTGTAGATGTTGCAAAGGCTCTGAGCTTTTTTCCTTGCCAGAAGGAGGAGGTTCCTTCAGCTGTGTATATAATGGTAGCTCTGATTTGCTGAAGAAACACAAAACTGCTTGTCTCAGCCATCTCTGTGACCCTTTTGCTGCATCAGCCTTTTTCTTCTCCTCTTTTATAAGTATAAACATGTTCCTTGTTTTCCTTAGGCACAGGGTGGACACACACAGTCACTTTCAGGGAGGAAGGCTACTTCCAGGGAAGAAAGTAGCTTTGAACATATACTGACTGCATGTGGTATTGCAGGTTATGACTGTCATGGTAAATTGAGCGTGCATCCATTGAGGGCTTGCATCTGGTCTCATGTATTCTATAAATCAGAAAGGCATCGTGGGTGTCAGGTTTAGATTTATGCCAGGGTAACTAAGGCCAAACTTTAGTTGTCGGTTTCTTGCTATGAGGGCCTGTAGACCGATACTTGTTGAACCAAGCTCAAATAATTTCTCAGGTGTAGTGACACTTTCTGGAACATATCTGCTCTACCGCTACTTTGTGTGCTGGTTTCCTAGTTGCCTGGAAAAACCTGACTAGGACTTGCACAAGCTTGCAAAGTTCTGACTCTATATTTCCACTAAGCTTTTGGATGGGGACATATGTATTGGACATGTTCTGAAATTCAGTGAAGCATGCTCCATATCTTCAGTCTTGCAGCCTGCACACTTAACTGAGGAAACACAGCAGTGATTCCAGGTTGGAAATCTGTGGCTTATGTTTCTTGTTTGCTCTGAGGTGGTGCGTCAGGGCATTCCTGTCAGGGGCAGGACTGATTGAACAACTGACTTGAGTAGTGGTGCGTGGTGCCAAGGGGGTGACCAAAGCATGAAGGATTTCAACCTGGTTAAGATGTCTTCTAAGGGACAAGACTGCATTTTAAACCTGGTTACAGCCCTACAGCAGGGCTAATTCTTGTGAATGGTGTTGGCCATTGGAATTTTATCTGTTCAGGCAAGTTTAGTGTTTAGAAAATGTCAACATTGCAATTGAAGTCTGGGAGAGGCATGAGGGGTGAAATCTTGTCTAATGGATAGACTGCAACTAGTGTGAGTTTTATACAGATTATATTAAATATTGATGCTTTGTTGGATAAAGTTTGCTCTCCTGCAAATGGGATGGAATTATTTTCTCTCTCATGTGAGTTCATGAGCTCACAGCATTTAACATTGGCTTAATTTATTCACTGTGCAAGAATAAACACAGCACTATTAATAGAAGATCAGCCAAAGGAGCGCCTTTTGAAGAATGTGGGGCTTTTTAATAGCCTGCTTTGTTTGCTTGCTTCAGCTTCAGGAATGTAAATCTCCTCCATCTCCCAGCCTGCCTCCCTCCCTCCCTCCCTCCCTGCCGGGCGGTCAGCTGCTAGGTGAGGAAAACAACAGCTTTGGTTCAGTGTGCTCCTCCCACCCCTGTCCACCCACTCAGGATAGATCTGTGGTTTACTTTGCCCTCTCTGCCCCCCACCACAACAGCATCCTTGGAGAGATAGCTTCTGACTTCTTTGAAAGTGCAGTGAAGCCAAAAAGCCCTGTTGCTCTAACCTCAAATAGTAGAAAACACAGGCAAATTCATATTCTTTAGTAAAGAAGTGCTCTTGTTTAGATTAACAGCTCCATGTATCAGCTAAAGGTCTTGACCCAGCTCACTCTTACGCTGCTGTTGCTCTGGTCCTCTCCCTGCCCTCCACCTCCAAAACACATACACACTTCCATGTGTTTGACTACTGTTCTGCCTGTAGATACAGTTTCTTCTCAGATACTGTATTCTTCTCCTAGGGCAGGAGGCAGCTTGGCATCTGCATGATGTAGCTGCCTGTTGGCTACCTGTCTTGTGACCTGCAGAGCATGCCAAACTGGGTAGTGCTGGAGGGAGGGAGCTGCTGCCTTCCTTCCATGCCCAGCCCTCTCTGGCTCCTGTTTAGTTACCAAAAAGAAATCTGAGACCACAAAGAGATCTCTTTACCAAAAATGATCAGTGTTGTCTGGTTTTTTCCACCACAAGATGTGATGATTTAGGCTACATGTTCAATGAAGTACTGCTTTTAGATGACTAGCATGGTTATCATATTAGCATGGGTAACATGGATCTTGAAGTATAAAATGGAGAGGCACGGATAACTATAGTAGTAAGGCAGCCTTGAAAATAATATATATGTTTTAAGGCATTATGATTGGTTTTTGCATTCTTAGATGTTTATTTTTTAGATTTCACCTCTAATAGAAATGGTGCTTGGAGGCCACAGTTCACTGTATTCTTTTTTTTTTTTTTCTTATTAGGAAACTATACCTGTAACATGTTAGATGTGAAAATAATTGAAAATAGAATTCAAATAGTTCCTGCTTTTGCTGAAACTCAGCTTTTCCTGCGACTGGTAAAAAATAAACCTACTTGTATCCCATGGAGTACTTCCATATGCAGTAAAGAAATAGCATTTATCCCCAGATCTGAAAGCAAGTGGGAGAGGTTCCTGTCTACCATTACAAATTACGGTCCAAAAGCTATCACAAGCAGGTCCAGGAAAAACATGTACATACGATGCCATTAAAGGTTTTAGAAATGAAAAGGAGGCCTGCTATAGCTAAAATCACATTTTTCTGCTCCTGAAATATACAGGTTAGCTGAACCAGCATTTGAATGAAGTGACTTCTGTCAGTTATTAAACGTATAGCCAGCATTTGGTGTACTAAACATTTTGGCTTTGGAAGCTTTTTACCTGGAAAGATAGGAGGCTAAATCATTCTCCATTTGAGTGAACCAAAAGATGTATTCTAAAAAGCTATACCCAATTATGGCATCCAAATATGCCCTTCCTAAATGGAGAAACACTTCCATGTGTATTTATATCATAGGGTTTAAATTCAAGGGAACAAGAGAGTGCCTCTGCTTTCTTCTGTTATTTTCTAGGTTATATCTTTTTAATGGCAATTGTTAAGCAATAGGCAAAAGCAGTTCTTGTAGCAGCAGAAGACAACGCCGAAGAAATTGGAAGAATGTACAAAATTCCACCTACAGCTCTGTGTGGTAGAACTGGGGCAGAAAAAAGGTCAGCTAATGGTTGTTAGTGCCAGGACACCGCCAACCCATTTAAAGAAACACTTAAAATAGAACTCATGCAGAAGTCAAGGGAAAAGTTTCACTACCTTTACCTGTGCTTTGGATATTGCAGTCAGTTCTGCAAGGTTTAATCTTACAGCCACCCATACTCTAAGCACTTTTTCAGCCTGAGGCTTCCCTCCCTGGTTGGCTAATTTTAGATGATTCTTTGGCTGTGTGGAGCTGCTTCCAGGACCTTTCCTCCATGAGCAGGAATGCTACAGCAGTGGGTGAGACTACCAGTGTCTGGTGCTCACCATGTATGTGCATTGTCTCTTAAACTAGAGGACAAGGACCTCTCTTATATCAGCCTCACCATTGTGTTTTAAAGAAAGGAGAGAGAATAAAAATGATCTGCTTCCTTTCTTCCATTGTTTTATTTTCCAGATGATTCACCATGGTAGCTGCTATCTGGTCATTAGAATTATTCCAGGCTGGAGCTGATTTTCTGGAGGCCAATCATGTTCATCTCCCTAAAGGCGATACGTTAGCATTGCTTTTAGTTGCCTGAGGCCTCTCTCAGAAAGCTCAAAACCTCTTTCTGCATGTGGTTGTTCACTGAGTACTTTGCTAAACTCTAAATATATTCCCAAGGGAGCAGACATTTCTGGTTGGTTTGTCTTCATAAGTAAGAAATTCTCTCAGTTCAGACATGCATTAGCTTTAGCTGATCACCTGTACAAAGCACCCTTCAGGGAAAACTAGTCTTTTCTACTCAGCATTTCCTATACATGCATACCATCTGAAATTCAGCAAAGACATATAGACATCTGCTGACCTCTGGGTTTTTGGGTTTTTTTTGTCCCCATTTTAGATCTCCCAAAAAATGAAGGCTCCCCCTCCACCTTCTCCCCCCCGCCTCCCCTTTTTTTTGTTTTGTTTTAACACAGCAACCTGTATGTGCAATCTCCTCAGGTACTTGTTAAGGTATTCAGGAGTAATGCATTGTTACTGCAAACTGCTCTGAAGAACATGCCCCCATATTTAACACCTGAAATATACAGCATGGTAATATCTGTTTATATGAAACACTGACAAATAAGTAAAAGAAAGTTTTGCTTCAACTGTTTGTGCCAGAGTTGTCTCAAAAAAATCATTTTTCCACTTATCTAAACTCAGCATCATCCTTTCAGAAAGTTGCATTGAGGATCTCAGGCTTATTGAACTGTGACATAATGCATACATAAGAGCAAGTCTATTTGGAAGACTCCTTTAGAGAACTTAGCCATAAGCTAAGTTTTCCTTGGGTTTTGTTTCACATACAGCTAAGTTCCCTTTTAGCTTGCTGCCATTGAAAAGAGAGGTCATAGTACCCTCCCCCCACCTCACTGTGCAGTCCTCTCGTTCCACTAGCTATCACCATGCTGATTTAACTTGTGAGAAGAGCAGAACAAATCATTTTTCTTTCCTGGGTTATTTTTCTGCTATTTACCTGAGCTAAATTGACCTGTCGTGCATTGAGCAAGCCAGCAGGAGTGACAGGAGCATGTAGCCAGAAGTGTGAAACAATATGATTCCTTGGATTCCAGTCAGACTTGATCTTTTAGTCTGAAACTTATTCTGTTCCCTCATTATCCAAAAGATGGTCTGGTCATTTTTCTTCCCAAGTACTTCAGTTGTATGTTCCTCTCCTTTGCTTTGTGTATGTTCCTGGTACTCGAGATGCCATCTGGTTCTTCACTGGTAAGAAACAATTCTTTGCTTCCCTCCATTTGCTGACTGGTTGACTGACATGTTTCTGCATGAAACATCTCTTATATGACACTCTATTTTATAATAATATATTAATGTCCCTCTGCATATATATATACAGGTGTGATAAATAAATGGATGTAGCTAACTACTAGCTCTTGACTACTGATGTTATTTAATTACATGGTGTTAATTGCTAGCCATGATGTGATTTTAACAATAGCAGTGACAGCATGTTTTGAAAAGTTTGGGTTTCTCTGTTCTTTCTAAGACTATAATAATTAATTTTGCCTCTTTTTTCTCTCTCTCTTTCTACCTTTGCTCCTCACTTGTTGTGCAGGGTGTCATCGAAACCTGCCAGCTACTAAGAACATCTTCAACCTTCTCCCGGTGCCACCATCGAGTTGATCCAAACCCATACATCTATCTCTGTGAAAGAGACATCTGTGCCTGTACCCAGGGCATGGACTGTCACTGCTTGGTGTTCCTTGATTATGCAAGAAGCTGTGCTGATGAAGGAGTGATTTTGGATGGGTGGCCTGAAGAGAGTGCATGCAGTAAGCTGACAGAATTATTCCTAGGCTGCTTATCCCAAATGAGATCATGGTTGTATTGCAGATTCATGTGCTTCAACTAAAAGTAACTGGTGCTTTTTTAGGATGTTGATTCAGGTTGATTTAGGCATGGCAGGTTAAAACTTGAAGTGCCTGTTACTTCCATTTATCTGAAAAGCCTTTGCTCGCTCCCTTTTTCAGCTCTCCATCACCCACCTTTTTCTAGAATTTGTTGTCACTAAGGCAGGACTGTTTGAACCACAGATTCTGAGCTGTTACAGGTCCTGCCATGGTATACAAAGTCAGTAAAGACTTACTTGATACCCAAAGATATAGACTAGGATGTTTAGGAGCTATTTCACATATGGTTCAAATGTGTGATGTTATCCCGCCTGTACTGGTAAGTCAGCATCCCTGTGAAAGGCTCTCCTTGATATTTATTTATTTTATTTTTTGTTAATAAAATCAGTTGTTTCATCCCTTATTTGCTTGAACCAGTTACACTGAAATGGAGATGTTGCCTTTTTTTAAGCCAAGTTTTGTCTACGTTAGAGATCCTGATTGCATTTTGTAATACTGCTTTTATTAGCTTAATTTTGCTGAGGCCAGAGGTTCTGATTGAATCTTTGCTGAGACTTTCAACAAGGAAGTGGATGGATTGACTGGGATGAATTGCATTTATAGAGGAAAGGTCGTGTTTGCAGCCACTGTTGCTATATGCATATGCCTCTACTGGAGAACCCTGGTTAAATACATAAGCACACAAATGAGTAATAATAGTATCAATCCTCTGATATCATCTTATCAGTGATTTTCCTCATGTTTTTACATTACACAGGAAAGACAATTTTCATAGGATGTTTATGTAAATTGATTTCACAGAGTAACTGACTGATATATATTGACAGTGCCTTCTTCTCTGGTAAAGATATTCTGCTATTTGCCACCACTGAAGAAAGCTGAAAGAAAATTATGATTAGGGCAGGAAGATGCTGCCAACCACTTTTTGAATGGATTATGTAGTAGAGGAGAGTCTTCTAGAAGTAATTTGTTACCTTTCCACTGGAATACTGGGATCCACTGGGATCTTCACACCAGGAACTTAATCTTCTATCACCCTTCATCTGTGCTATGATGTGTTCTCAGGAGATGATGATGATAGTTACATTGGAGGCATGAAACACTCAGCTGTGTTGGCAGGGCTGTAGTGTTGGCACACTGTATTAGTGTGAGCTGATGCCCAAGCCCTGGAGCCACACTGGCCAAGACTGCTACTTCGTTATCCTCCCACCTCCTTCAATAGAGGGTTTGCTGGGAAAGGGCAGGCTCTAATCTTTTCTTCCCACTCCATGCCCACGCAGTCTTGAGGGGTATGTCTATGCATCAAAATGAAGGAATAGCTGTAGTGTATGCTTGCATAATGGCCTAGCCTAGATAACGACAGCAGTGAAGATACTACAGCATAGGTGTTTTCCTGGGATGGCAATTCTCTGGAAGAAGAAGGATGAGATTTCAGTATTAATTGTCTCTCAATTCTCTCTGGAAACATAGAACAGTATAATTTCACGAACGAGTGGAGTAACTGCTTTGATTAAAAGTACAGAATATGCTTGTCTATCCAAATTACTTATTTGTTATTGCAAAACTTCTCCACATGTTTAATTGTTCTTAATGCACTGGTTTTAGTTATTAAGACTCAATTTATTAGAAAAGAAATTGGCTTTAATTTTTAAGTATTTACTACATGACCTGACAGATGATGATATTGCAGCAAACTGAAAATTAAGTATTTCTTAAATGTCATGCTCTTGAATATGAAATCACTGATAGGAGAGCGTATAAACTTTTTGGTGTCCCTGTGATTCAGCCTTTGATAATTAAGAGATTTATTTTTTTATGAATTATTGAGGAATTTGAGTTTCTAATTTCTATTCATTGTTTCAGGGCCAAGATGTCCAGTTGGCATGCAGTATAAGGAATGTGTATCCCCTTGTGCCAAAACCTGCCAGAGTCTGAATATCAATGAAGTATGTCATGGACAGTGTGTTGATGGCTGCAGCTGCCCTGGTAATTTATTTACTGAATTATTTACAGAGAAACATTTGGCAATGATGCTACCTATTTTATTAGAAGAAGGAAAGCTGTGTCTTCTCTTAAATTTTCTTGAAATCAGAAATACTTCTCTTTTCTGGGACCATGCCTTAGAATAAACCAGTTTCTGTAATGACTGTATGCTCACTTGATGAAAGGACCATTTTTCAGACCCAGCTAAAAAATAAATGTTTCTCTGAAAATCAGCACCATCTAGTACTCTGGGATTGCTTTTCCTTCTTGGTGACGGATTGCTTACCAGTGATGTATCTAGATTCCTTTTGAATTGCTTTTCATTAGAAGTATCCAGTTAGAGGAAGGAAGAAATAGAATGTACTGAAGGAGTTTCTTACAGAAAACCAGTAAGTGTAGGCCTTGCACTATAATTCCAAAAATCTTAATGATTGTACATGAATGATTTCACTTATAGTTGAATCATTTGTACTGGAGAGTTGATTGGCCTTAAGTGGCAGCCTAACCCCCACAGTCTTCCTCCTGTGTCTATTGTACTTAAGACAACTGCAGAAAGAGAGTCAAACAAAGCATGATGGAAGTTTGCTGAGAACATAATTTGGTTTCCAAAACAAGACAGTAATGACAATGTCATCCTTGCTTGAGGAATTGTCATTGCATTCACAACTTCATAATTGCACATGGAGGATGAAGGCTGATAGACACAGTAGCTAGACACGGGAGCTTATTTTGTTGTGAAGGATCTAGCTATTATATTTGTGCAGTCCTGGGGTTGTTGGGAAAGGCTGAAGGAGGTGAGTTCACTGGCTACACAAGGACTGTCACTGTGTTCTTCCTTTGGTAACTGCACTGGTTAGTTCAGGCTGGGAAAGGCCTAGGAGAACAGGAACTGAGAGAAGCAAGAGTTCAACAGAAAGCTTCCTGCATGAGAAACAAGTAGATGGGTAGAAGGAACTGCATGAAAAGAATTACCAATCAGCAGTTCAAAAATTTTACTGTTACTGCACAGTCAACAGGGAAGAACTTCGATTTGAGTTTCATAGTGAACCAGGTGGATCTGACAGATGAATAGAGGAATTTGGGATTTAGGATGAGGATTATACGTTCACTTAGCTTCATTCCAGTGCTCCAAGGATCAAAAGGATTTGTTCAATGATGTGTTTCTTTTTTTTTTTTTTTTTAAACTTAAATGCACAACACAGTTACTTTAATTGCTGTAAATGGAATTACTATTGCCAGGAAAAAAGGCGGACTGTCTGTTTTGTTGTACTCTCTGGAGAGCCACACCACTCTTAAATGCTCACATATTGTTTTGAATATTTCTTACTGAAAGGATTTTCTTAACAGCAAAGTTCCTTCCAAGCAGCTATATGGGAAGAATGGGATAAAGGGGAGTTACTTATTTCTCACTGTCAGTGGTAACTGCTGCTGCCAGGAGAAAGGGCCAAAAATCTCTGCAGGCAATTGGAAAGAGTCCCTCAAAGAGGAGGGACAGGGATCTTCAGCAAACAAAATGTTTTGCTACAGCAGCTCTTTTTAAAATAGAGGATTATCAACCATCTTTCAGCATGGGGATCTAAGAGAAAGAGACACGTTTATTCTGTTGCTAGCTTATAGTGCAATCTTGGACAAGTCTTGCAACCTTCTGGGCCTCTGTTTATCTTTGTAAGATAACATACTCTCTATATAGAATAGGTAACTATATTTGTGTAGTATGGAAACCTCAGCAGTTGGATCCAAGTTGGGAAGCTAGCCCTTTTACTTTTTGCTTCTGCAGAAGTTGAAAATGAAGCACAGCTCCACATTATAATGTTTCTTTTCTCAGACTCTGCTAGACTTTTATGGTGTCTAACTTCATTTCTTCATTCCCTGTGTATCTCCTCATACAACAAATGCAAAGCCTGTCTAGACACCCTTTACTGCAGTAAAGGGCAGTAAACCAACGGTCAAGTTTCTAGATCAGCTCTGATGAACCTTGGTCGTGCTCTCTGTGTTTGACTCATTTATGTTCCAATATATGTGTTTTGGACTTGAGGACTCACTAAACAAAGAGCTTTTCTGGGGAGCACCAGAAATGCTCCATTCAGCACATCTGTGGGAGAGGCAGCACTAAAAGGAAAGTAGACATCAGCACTGGTAAAGCTTTTTGGCAAGCCTAATCAGTTTTTGCTGCTGTGACTAACTATGGATAATAATGCATATGAAGTCTTGCCAAAGTATACAAAGAACTAGAAAATCTAATTGTATTCATGTTTGTGTCCCTCTGTGTGTGTGTGGCATGTGTATTTGCTGCTGCCTGACCTATCCAGATGGGAAGCTCCTCGATGGTGAACATTGCATTGAAAGCTCTGACTGCTCCTGTATTCACTCTGGAAAACATTATCCTCCTGGCTTCACCATCTCTCAGGACTGCAACTCGTGGTAAACTCTGCGTTGCTCTGGTGTGGTTGTTGTTGCTTTAGATAAGTACTACACACCAGACAGTGACTGTTTTAGACGACCTTTCTAGAAAGCTCTCTCTCCTTTTTAAAAAAAAATCCTTTCATTGGCAAAGGACCTGCTCTCTGATTGGAAATGACAGCTCCTTCCAAGAAGTGAGCTGTTCGCAAAGACAAAATCAGCTCCTCTTTTAAAGGGATATTTGGTCTGATAGAACAATGTGAGGGTCATACTCCTTCAAACAGTAGAGAACTACCTGTTTCCTGTGGATAAGACAGACAGGCAGGTTCCCATGTCTGGTTAGTGTCAATGGTGGTGTCTTTGTTTTGACTTCCTACATTTATTTAACCTCTAAACCCCATTTCTTTCCAAGAAGAGTTAGCTCAGGCACGTCCTTGAAACTTCTTGCAAAGCTAATGAATCTTCCCAGCTGCATGGCTCATGAATGCCAACCTGAAGGGGAAGGCTAGCTGTCTAAAGAAAAGAAGGGGAATGAGTAATGCATTCCTAATCTGGTTTTGTGTAAGTGTGAACATGTTTGTGGAAGGAGTTCAGACAACTTTGTGCCCATATGTTTTCAATTAGAGTACAGAAGAGGGACCCAGTGCAGGCCACCATATGCAGAAGAAAGACGGTCTGTGCATCATCACCATTAATTGAAGGCTTTTCATTACCTGCACCACGTGTCACAATTGAACCACAACCATGACAGTAGCATTTTGTCTTTTTCCCTGGAGCTGTCTGTAGCTTTGAGTTTGGCCACGTTATTCAGCCTTTTCTCTTGAGGAATCAGTGCTGCGTGATAGACTGCATTGTTAGAAAATGCTTCCTGTTATTCAAATTCGGTAATGCAATGGAGGATATTGGCTCTGCATTTACCATGCTCAATAAACTGACACTTGACAAATGTTTTTCAAGGGCTGAGATAAAAGAATCTAGCATCTCTTGAAACTTAATTGATTTTTGAGATTCAAGGATTGTCTGGCATGGTATCCCACAGACCCAAGAATGACAGACATCTCAGCCACTATCAGTGCATGTTACTGGTTGCTAGTAGTGCCCAAGGCACTAAATCCACCACCCAAAGACATTAAAGAAGAGACAATCCACCTCCTTACAACTTGCACAGAAAGGGAAACCAAGCAAGAGAAGCTTGAGTTTGCATTGTGCCATCAGACAGTTGAAGGTCTGCTTTAGCAAAAGTCTAGCTGGCCAATGAAATATTATTCTTTTGCGATGAACTCATGAGGCTGTAACTTGAGTAGTGTGCCCACTGCAAGAGAGAGGCACTGAAGAGGACACTGGAGATAATCGCATCAGAGTTTATGATATGAGGAGCATTTGTTTGAAGGCTAGTGGGGGAACTTTCATTGCCTGAAGGAGGATTGTAAAGAAAAGAGGACCAAGCTTTTCTCAGAGGCAAATGGTGAAAAGGCATTAATCAATGGACACAAGTTGCAGCAGTGGAAGTTCTCTTTAGACACAAGAAAGAATTCTTCCCCCCAGATGGTGCAGCACTGGGACAGCTGCCTGGAGAGGCAGTGGGATGTCATCCTGGAGGTTTTTAAACTCAAATGGACAGGGTCCTCAGCCACCTGATCTAGCTTTGAAGTTCCCTTCTTTGAGCTGGGGGTTGTAGCATATAATTGTTCTGGAGGTCCCTTCAAACTTTAACTTTTCCATGATTCTGTTGTATTAACAAACATACCTTGAGAATTGTTTTTAAAACTCATTTCACATAAGTGTAATGTAATTGAATACGTATTAAATACATAGCTTTGGCAGGGTAAAGCAGAACTTATTGAGTTTGCAACTATTCCAGCTCGTATTGCTAGCAGTTGCTGTTGAATGATGTTAAGAATGGATGGGTATATTAAGAAATGAGATTATGGGAGATGGAAAGAATGTTGGGTACTGGTCCAACTTCCCTGAAACAGGGGCCCATCTTCCAATTATTTTGGAAAAAGTTGCAACAGATTTGAATTTGTGTGTTCTTGCCTAACTTGTTCTGATGTTTCTTAGCATTTGTCGGCGTGGCACCTGGATCTGCAGCAATGGAGAATGCCCAGGTAAGTCAGTTCTACTCTTTTCAGGTTTTGACAAGTAAGCCTTGTCTAGATCCCTCCCGCTTATATTTTTTCCACTCAAAAAATGCATCTGTCTTGCTTACTTCCTCCAGTAAAATCCAAATAAGATCATACTTCTAAGTTATTCTCATGAGACAAGCCAGACATGGTGTTACCTGGGTTTTGTGTAGCAATAAAAAATCCTGTTGGTGAGAAGAATGGTTCCTCTTTTGTTTACTTAGTTTACCAAGATTTAAAGGCCTGTATGTTCAGAGGACTGGCTTTCAGATAGAGGAATACTGCTGGGTTTCTTTGACTAAGTACTGTTCCTTATTTGTTTGTGTCAATCAGCATAGTTTTATTGATGGAACAATTTAAAGTACTGGGAAAAGACTGGATTACTTTTAATAACCCATAGGTTTGGACCCTAATGATCATATTACAGGTGAAGGAGGGAGAAAGTGGCCACCCTTCCTTCCATGGGTGGTAGCAGACTGGAGAGGTAGCTCTGCGTGTTTGTACTCCCCATCCTCCTACTTTACTTCTCAAATTCACCGGTACTGGTGGCTGCTGTCCTAGTTTTTTGCCCACGTGCAGGATATGACTTCTCATGCTGTTATTTGGCCAGCGAAGTGCTGCCTTCCTTCATTCCTCCTGCTGGTTCTGTGGCACATCCCCTGTCTCAGTTCCTGCACTATGTTCAACCATGGAAAGGCCTCCTTGACCTGAAGCAGCATTTGACTCTGCTCGTGTTTTGTATAGAAGACTGCAGGGATACAGTGTGGCTCTTAGTCTTGTTTGTTGTCCTTGCTTTTGGGAAGTGAGAGTGGAAGAGATGAGAAGGAGGCTGGGGTTATGGCAGGACAGGAAAAGAGAGAGCAAGGGTTTTTGGCTTTGGGGGTTTTGTTTTGTTGAGATGAGACTGTGCAATCCTCACAAATTAGAATTACAATAGTCTTAAAATGGCTATCAAAAAGTCTGTCTTTTGATGTACCTTTAAGCTTGCCTGACCCATGAATGCTCCATTTCTTCCTTTTTATGACTGAAAAAGCACTTGCCCTACAGTGTCAGCAGTAAAAAAAAAAAAAGTAATCAGTAACTTAAGAAATGAGGGGGGAGTGGGGTATTCAGACGTTCAAATAGAAATGATGCTTTTAGTGAGCTGTGCCAAGCAGGACTATGAGAAGCCCTATGCTTGTGGTGTCCATTAGAGATCTCTCCAAGTGCAGGAAACCTCATTGTCTAAAACACGGAATCAAGGACGCAGACTCAACTGAGTCATTACGTCTATTAGTTAAAGGGCAGCAACAGGTTTACAAACAAAAAATAAATCTGTTTTTAACTTCCATTTTCATCTAGGTTATGTCCTTGCTTTCTGGTCTACTATGACTATTATGTGGGCCCAATTTTTATCCTCAGCTGCGGCTATGTTTTCTTCATAGTGATTATAGAAATGAAGATAAGCCTGATACTGAGGCTTGCAAAAGGATGCTGGTATACAGTTTTGTGCAAGAGGGAGTATAGTACTGCTGCCTCTTTCTGAGTTGGGAAGCTATGCCAAATAAGCAGAAGTCAAAAAGGTTATTTTGCATTTTCTGCCGGTATATTCAAGTCACTTTTCAGCTAGGCTTGTGCAAGACTGAAGGTTGTATAAGTGCAGTTGTTGTGCATGTGCCTCATAACATCTGCAGACTGTTCTGAGACAGTACGGGAAGGCAACAAAGCCTCCCAAAGCAGCCCTTGATAGGAACAGTAGCCAAGTATATATTGTTACCTGTCCTGTTTTGTCTCTATTTGAAGGAATGTTGCAGAATATTTTTATTGTTGGCTGGTTATTTTTGCAACAAATATTTCTAACATCATGTGTCACAGAAAGTTTATGTGCTTAGACTCGCATGCACTCGAGGTAGTTCCATTGATTTTTTTTACCAACCTGTTTATCAGGAAAGATTTCTTTTATATCATGGGAAGGAATTGCCTAGTTTGGTGACAAAGCTGGGTTCCCAGCTGGAGGTAGCGCCGCAGAAGGCAATGCTGTGTCAGCCAACTAGCAATAGCTGGCTAGCACTAGCAAGAAGCTCTCAAGCTGATATCATAATTAAATTAATTATGAAGGCAGTAGGTTTCAGGGAATCTCATGGGATGCATTACACCAAATGGAGTAGGTGGAGGGACCCATAAGAAGCGACTTTGCTGCAGGAAAGAAATTTCCCTTCCAGGAGAAATGCCAAAGGGCTGGCACTTGTTTTGGGTAGCAGTCCCTAGCTCTCCATGCTGCAAATCTGTGTTCTTTGTTCTTAGTTGCAGAGAATACCCTGGAAATCAAACTGCATATAATGTGGTGGGTTATGCCTAATTTTCTTTAAATCTGTTCTCCATATCTGATAGGCAGTTAAATGGCTCCGAGTAACATAACACTTGGTTTACCTTCATCCAAGTTTAACTGAACAGAAAATAGAGTTTCCAAGGTGAGCTACTAAATACCAAGCTGCCTTACTCTCCAGGGGATGTCATCCAGGGGATGGCAAACATACAGTGAGTGCTGGACTTCTATTAGAGCAAATCAGAGCTGTGTAAGACTGAGAATCTTCAGGATCTGTGAGGCTGTGCTGTAGCACGGGCTGATTTAAGATGATTAACACTGAATAATATATTGAAAAGTGAAATTTCCACTTGAAGTTCATTAGTTGAATGCTATGTGGGACTCGAAGGCAGTGAAGAGGGAATAGCTCATGGAGTTCCCCTGCCATTTTGTGACATTTAACCTTTCTCCATCCTTTGTCAGTGGATTGCCAGTGTAGGCCCAGCACCTGAATTTTGTTCTGGACAAGGTCTCTGCCCACCTTGTTTGCCATGGCACCATCTTTAAGTGTGAGAGTCTGTCTTTGCAAGTTCTGTGGAGCTGGAGCCTCCCTTTGTGTTTGCAGAGATCCTAGCATAACAGGGTACTAAATCCCAGTTGTGGCATCTGAATACAGCCTTCCTGGAAATGAAAAGCCACAACTTACCAAAACGTTTTAAGATGTTGGTATGTTTAAATAGCCTCTTTTTTGTAATAGAAGGGTGGGCTTGCCAGACTTTCATACTATTCTGTAAGGACTTTAGATGTAGCTATTGTAGAATTATTTTTAACTTTATGGTAGTTAATTAAGATAGTGGTTCAGAGTAAAGTCCAACAAAAATTCTGCCCCTGCCCTTGGAAGAACTCCAGCACTGATTATCTAACAGCTCTTCATTCTGATAAGGTATTTTTACTTCAGTGCTAGAATAACTTCTTACAAGGGAGCCCAAAGAAGAAATCAACACTTGTGGGGGCTGTCTTTAAGGAGGATTTCAGATACTGTCACCTTCATAAAATCATATTACAATGCTCTAAAAACACCAGTATAGAGACGAAAAAGGGGCTCACCGTCTGCCAAGACACAACTGTGAAACAGAGTAAGAATTGAGGCATCTCTGCAGAAAAGCAGAGCAGCTGTGAGAGTCCAACAAGTCTTGTTGCAAATCTTGATTTTTTAACTCTGTAAAAATGTCCGCATTCTGCTCCATGGATGCCCCACTGGGCTAAGTAAAAGTGGATTTAGAGTGTGCTGTGTCAAGATGTTACAAGCTCCTGCGTAGCGGTAAAGAGGCAACATGTCCCGGGGTATGGAGGACTAATGCTGGGTTATCCTGAGTGTCTTTCTCAGCTCTGCCAGTCTTGGGCATTAGTGTACATCCACTCTCTGTGCCTCAGTTTTCCCATTGCATAAAGGGGAAACTTAGTTCCTACATAAAAGAGAGTGTGGGTTGCTGTTTAGAATTGGTTAGTGCCAGCAGCACCCATCACTTACGTACTAGGTGTGACCTACCCTGTGGAGACATTGACTGTGCTGAATTTCCAGAGCACTGAGGCATGTACTACTAAAGAATCAGATCTGCTTCAGTGCAGAGCTGAGCCATTTGCTGATGTCCTCATGACCCTTCATTTGAGACACTATATATGCTTTTCTGTAGGCAAGAATTTCAGCTCTTGAGTGCGATTTGCACCATATTCCACAGCTTTTGTTGGCGCCTCTGTTACTACTGGTAATGAGTTACAGGAATAAATAGTGAGATAAGCATCTCAATGGTGCTTTCTTCTCTGCAGAGAAAATGGTCCTTGTGCAGCCTGCTCCACTGGGTTGCTCTTCCACCTCAGCGGTTTAAGTGGGGACAGGCAGGATTTTGCTCACAACTGGCACTAGGGTGATTAATGTCTCTGCATTTTTCAGGAGAATGCTCTGTCACCGGCCAGTCCCATTTCAAAAGCTTTGACAACAAGTATTTCACCTTCAGTGGCATTTGTCAGTACTTATTTGCCAAGGACTGTGTGGAAAATTCCTTCTCTGTGATCATTGAGACTATGCAGGTAACAGCAGCCGTGGCTGGTGCCCGTGCACCTCTGTGCACGCTCTCAAGGGAGTGGGAAGGAAGGGCTGTGGGAGCATGACATGAATTGCAGATACACAGGCCAACAAGAGTAATTTTCCTGTGAAATAATTAGTTTAAATAACAGATGCAGTCTTTCTCCTTACTTAATAAGTGCTTTGCTTCTCCTCGCTGCTGTTCCCAGGAGCCTACCTGCAGACTGAGATTTGTAATGAGATTTGGAGAATGAGCCCTCACCGCCTCTTTGCCAGCTGAACAAACAAATGCAGGCAAGGGTGTGCCCCTTGCAAAGCACCCTGAAGGTTGGGGCCTGGATAATGCCTGGGGAAAAGGCATTTCCTCAAACTCAGAGCAGGGTGCACTGGTAGAGTAGAACCTCAGGTTGCTTTCCATTAAGTCACATTGGCTGGTGATTTCTGTTGCTCATTAGCCAGTCATCAACTCTTGACTTTCTTCAGTGTCTCCCCTGATAGATGTGAGAAAGGCAGCTGGAGGTCAGCGAGTAGAGACAGCTGGAAAGAGGCAGGAAAGGGAGCCAGGCCAGCATGGGGAGGGAAGGAGACCCTGAAGGAGGTGTCACAAATAGGTTAACCTGGCCATGAAATTAATTGATTAGTTGCGCATAGGAATAGGTGAACTAGGCTGGAGACTGAAAAGGGTACTGAATCAAGCAGTGGGGAAGACAAGGGATGGTGAGGGAGAAACTGAAGGCAGGGAGGGGTACAGTGGAATCAGGAGACGGGGAGTGAAGGGGAGTATGAGCCTACTTTGCAGAACACAAGCAACAGAGAAGTCACAGGGTGTGACGGTCTACGCACCATCTATATCTGCATCCTGCTTTAGAAAGCTCTGATAATGCAGCTCTGAGGTCATCTGCGCTTGGGAACTCGCAGAGCGGGTTTCCACTGAAACCTCTCTTTCGAAACCAGGAAGGAGACCCGGGGGCCTACAGTCCTGGTTCCTCATCCAGGAAAATAAGTAGCACAAGAGTCTGGGGCAGCATGAACTGTGCAGCTGTTTCCCAGGCTCATGGGCTATGCAGGGTATCGTGTCCTTCCTGCCGCAGCCGGGGGGGCTGGCTGTTGGTCACTGGCATGGGCTGCTCCCAGGGGTCCTGGGGAACGCCTGCGATTGCTTTCCCGGCTCTGAGGCAGGAGCTGTGGATAGCTCCCTGGCGCATGATTAGCAGGATAATGGAAGAAGGGCTTCCAGCCTGGTGTTTGTGGGATGCAGAAACTAGATCCATAATACCATCAAGACACTCAACACCTCCTGAATTAGATGCACAAATGCCTTCTGGGGACCTGGCGCTAAGTATCCAGTGAAGTGAAAGCATGAGGTTCAAGCAAATATTCCCTTCTCTGTAGTGTGCAGATGATCCTGATGCTGTGTGCACTCGCTCAGCTTCTGTTCGAATCCGGGATATGGACAACAGCCTTATTAAAATGAAACATGGAGGAGGAGTCTCACTGAATGGACAAGACATACAGATCCCTTTGCTACAAGGTGTGTTTTTGTTGGCCAACTCTGGCCAGCCACTGATGAGTGAACACTTATGAATGTTCAGTTCAATCAAAAAGTGTTTTTAAAACCAAATTCTCACTTGCAGCCTCTTCTAGAAGCTCTGTCGTTTCAGCTTCTCTCCATGCAGCTGATACACCTTGGCTCAGCTCCTCTAAAATCAGGAGAATTAAGAGGGTTTGTCGGGCTGTGCTTTTTCAAATTATTATTATTTTTTATCCAGAAGATGAAAGTCCCTCCAGTTATCTTGCAGAATGTCACAGGTAATGCCTGAGGTTCTGCAGATTGTACATACATCCTCTCCTAGGGCTCCCAAGCACCTTAAAGCAGAGCCCACGAACAAGTTCATGCAGATGTAAACTGCTGAACAGGCTTAAAGCTTGGGAAATGTGAAGCAGGCATTGCTGGCACTCTTTGCTTTAGATGACCTGAATGCCCCTGTTCCATGGCAGCCACTCTGATGGTCTGTTCAGTCCAACACAGCAGTCCCAGGCAATCAAACACCACATCCTGGCTTGGCTGACTGACACTTTGTGGTTGTCTTAAGGTGCCCTCCGTATCCAGCGCATGGTGAGGACTTCAGTTCGCATTACCTATGGGGAAGATTTGCAAATTGACTGGGATGGTCATGGTGCACTCCTAGTGAAGGTACTCTTTCTTTCTGTCTGTTTTATTTCTGCCTTTTGCCCCCTCTCTCGTCCCACCCAAACATGTACAAAGTTCTTCTTGTCTGAAATGAGAAATTGTTTTGTGTTGCATGCTAGAAATTCCATTCTTTTTTGCTACCCCCGGAGCGATATACAGGTCCTTTTGTATTCCAGAAACAAGCATTTTCATCCTACAGCAGCTTGGTAGCTTTTTTTTTCCCTCTCTCTTCTTTTTCTGCAATGACAGCCATTATTACCCATGAATAGTTTTGTGTTTTGTTCAGCAGATATCATCCAAACTGGATTTCTGCTTTCATTTCCTTTGACTGTCCTGTCTTAAAGCAATGGATTTATATGACTTAAAATAAGGAAAGAATATGGCTCCAGGGATACAGTTACTCTTAATTTCCAGGAAAAACAATTAACTCACAGAAGATATGTTGCATGCTCCTTCTACTGTGAGGAATGCTTAAAGTCACCCTTGATTAACAATTAGGGTTTGTCTGTGCTGCAGACCACAGAGTATAGAAATACCCAAACCAGCGTGTGCATGTCTGCGTGTGTTATAAACTGCAGAACATTTACCCATGAAAGAAGGGTAGGGAGATTATTCACTGTGTGCTCTGCGCCACATTATCATGGATGGGTGCTTAACCACAGCCCTGCTGCTTTTAGTCCCATTTGGAATAAGGGATTTGCAGCTGAGCCCTATGTGAGGTGGTTTTGCTCGCTGAGAAGATTTTTGCAAAGAATGCCAGGTTTCCTGGCATTTTCTACTGGGCAGTGAGTGCTGCTTTCTCTAAACCATGGCACTGATTTTGAACTCCTCTTGCTGCCCCCACATCTGGCCTAAATGTTGCATCTGGCCCAGTGTAAGGGTTCATGAAAGCTAGTTCAGAAGTACAAGAGTTGAAAGGACAATAGAAAAGAGAAGTCAAGAATAACTTCAGAAAACATCTGTGGTTTTGTTGCTTCAGTCTTGCCTTTATTTCTGTGCTTCAGGGGTCCCAGAAGTTGGTTTTGCACTGAGAATAATTCAGTTCAGCCTCTTGCCACATCTCAGAAGTTTTGGCTTTTCTCAGTATTCAAAGTATCTTTTTTTTCGTGGTCAGAGGCCTGTATAGCCTGGCAAATCCTTTCTTAGTTAAAACAAATCTAATTTTCTGCTCCAGATCTTCCACCCATAAAAGCAGTAGAAGTTTCTCCAATTGTCTGCATTAATTCAGTTCTGCTCCTAGCTTCTTCCCTCTCTGGGCACCAAAGCATTTTTGGAATTGCTTTTGGAGAGTTAATTTGTGCTGGATTTGTAGACTGACCTGTTGCCAAATATTTCTGACAATTGGGGGAAGTGATACACTTCCATTACCTTGGACAGACTTCTGGTAAAACTTCTGTGTTCCTTCAAGAAGGCTCCACTTCTTATGACCACTTGATATTTGTGATTTGAGTTCCGCTCAAAAATACACCAGACTTTGAGTTTGTCCAAGTCATTGTCCGTCTGTAGAGCATATGAAAAAAGTAGGTTCCTTGGCCTTCAGAGTAATAAGGATGCATAGCCTCTAATAATTCATGCTTGTCCTCTCGATGTTCCATATTTACTCTCTGACCACTGTGTTTGAATAGAGGGAAGTATTAGGTTAAATTTTGGAGAATGTTTATGGTTTTTTATTTTTAAATTATACAGAAAACCAGTTTTCTTCAAAAATGTGTTTTTCTAGCTTTTTTGGTTCTGTTTTCCTGGTTACCCCTGAAAATCTGACTAAAGTAGCACTCTACTAAATGTGTAGAGGGAGTTATTGCAGCATTAAGATGCTGAATCAGCTCCCGAGGACGGCTGGTGTACATATGATGTACCAGATCTTTCCTTCTAATAGAAACTGACAGTTCCTACTAGAACAAAAGGTAGTGGTGCCTTTGTGTTGCGCAAGTTTCTTAGATTTCCCCCATTTATTACTTACTTTAGGGTCCAATTTCAGCTATTCCTTAATTAGCAGCAAGAATAAGCAGGGTGAAAAATCCATCTGCTATGTGGGTTGTTTGCAATGCCATCATAAGTTTCTCTAGGCATGTGAGGTACTATAACTTTAGGCTAGTAGCCTCTTCCTTATTTTATTAATGATCCTCTATGTTGAGGGGAACAACTCTTCTAACATTGCCTCTGTCTTATGACAAAACAATCTGTTTACATTTTCTTCATTTTCAAATTTTCTTTTAAAATGTGAAGTGGTTTTGGGTGCAGTATCTCTTCCCAAGTTACCATTGGAAATATAATCATCTCACTATATTAAAACAATGTAACCCTCACTGTTGCTCTGTTTATTTATATGAATGAAAGGGAAACAAAGGGAAAGACTGAACTAGATCAAGGCACAAAAGCCATTTTTCTCCTAGTCATCTTCAGCTGCCACTGAAATTATCACTGTACCATGCAAAAATTGCCCTGCTGCTACTAATAGTGGCATTTTTGTTAGAAGTTTAAAAATGCATTACAATGAAACTGTGTCTGTAGTATAATGCGTATTTGGGAATCTCCTTGATTGTTAAATAGTGTATGGTTCATTCTTTAGAAAATCATGTCATACATTTATGACCTATTCAGTAGGATAATGTTGTGGCTAATGTTTTGTTCCTTAGCTTTCTTCAGTCTATTCCGAAAGGATGTGTGGGCTATGTGGAAATTACAATGGTAACCAAGGGGATGACTTTCTTACACCTTCTGGCATGGTGGAAGCTCTTCTGGAAGATTTTGGAAACTCCTGGAAGCTCAACGCAGATTGCCAAGACTTGTTAAAACAAGACAGTGATCCCTGCAATCTCAATCCTCGCTTAGGTACTGAGCTCCATCCAAAATTAACACATGCAGCAAACTATGATGTTCCATTTTACATAACAATAAAAAATAAATTAAAAAAAAAAATAGAAGAAAAATAAGGAGAAAAGAGAGGAAGCTAGTTTTGCTTACATGGCCAATAGGGTGGCTGTAATCTCTGTTAAAAGGAAAACAAAACCAAACCCGAACATCAAAACCCCAGAGACACACTGATTGATGCAGGCTTCCTAAGGAAAATGTAAATTTTTCTTGCAAATTTTTAACAAAAATTAGTAATATGGAATTGTGCTGCTGTTCAGTTTGGATTGCAGTCAGAGTTAGACCATCAAAGCCACAGTACAAAATTGTGCCACTGAAACTCCTTTTACAAGTGATACCAATACTGTGATTTGTCCACCCAGAGGATAAACATCTGTCGTCTTCACCCCTCTGATTTTTACATCTTATACACTTGCCCTGATCCCTTGTCTCCCTTCTTTTACTGCATCCTAACAGCCTTCCTCTTTCCCTCCATGCTGCTTGGCTGTCCTGGTTGGAAATGGGGAGAAAATTGTGTCCCAGGTGTTACAGCAATTTCTGATTCTGGGGAGGAGTAAGCACACAGAAAAAAACCTAATAGCTGCATATCAGAGCAGGCTCTGGTGATCCGTGAGTGTAGTCCAGCGTAGAAGGTTTAATTTTGCAAATGTAAAAAGCAGCAGAAGGCAGAGGCCCCATAAAAGGAAGTACAGCACCAGAAATAGTGCTAACAGAATATAAAAGCATTACTTTTCCTTGATTTGTTTTACTAGTGGAACATTATTCTTTTAGTGGAGCTTATGACCTATGAGCTATGATGCTATCTATGCCTCCTTGATCCTATTTTATTCTTCTGTGGGTTTTTGTTGTTGTTGTTTGGGGATTTTTATATTTATTTTCATTCTTAACAAAGAAAACGTCTATTGTGTCTCTTCTATCTTTTCCTGAAAGCCATCGATTGATTCAGTGCAAGCATGTAATTTTTCTCCTTTTCAGCCAAATATGCTGAGGACTCCTGCTCAGTTCTGATGTCTTCTGCATTTGAACCCTGTCACCATGAAGTCAGTCCCACTCCGTATGTGAAGAATTGCCGCTTTGATGTTTGTGCCTGTTCCAATGGCAAGGATTGTCTGTGCTCTGCTATTGCTAATTACGCATCAGCCTGTGCTAGGAAGAATGTCCTGGTCCAGTGGAGGGAACCTGACTTCTGCCGTAAGTGAAATGCTCCTAAACCCCACTTATTTTCCTGGTCTCAAAGGAATTTCTTAGCAATGTCAGATGAGAAATCTAGAATAAAGTGATTTCTGCAAGGTGCCAGGTGTTTCTTACGGCAAATCATGGGAGAGAGTATAGCTTTCCTCCACTAGCAAAAACTGTTCACAGAGACTTCTCAGCACTGGGAAAGAGCAGCAGTCATGTAACATACCTCAGCAGAACTTTTGACTGGATTTTTTTTTTAGCTGTATTTAAGTTTCAGCGACTTACCTGGAAACTTTCGGGATATCCCAGAGTAGGAATCTCCAAGTGATTTGTAGTAGTGTATGAATTGCTTTTTTGATACCTGCTTCTTTCAAGTCCCAAGCTTCCCAGGTCCTCACCTCGTCAGTGACTCCTGACTTCAGCTGAAGTTGAGGGTCTGGAGGAAGCACAAAGGCAGACACTCAGACAAATGATATCACAGAACAGAATCATACAGTATAAACAAACTCGTATTAGAAGGGGCCTCTGGCAGTGTTCTGGTACCACCCCTCCTCTTTGCAGGGCTAGCTTTCTTTGCCTGGGATCTTCTCCAGACAAATTTTGAGTATCTCCAAGGATGGAGATCTCACAACTTCCCTGGCATCTCTCTCTCTTAGCAGTTTGATTATCACCCTGTCAGTGCAGAGGTTTGAGACCAATGTCAGATCTCCTTTTGCATACATCATTCAGCTAGTGGGAGAACATAATTTTTCTAACCACATATGAGCGCCTTTCCTTCTTCTTGTAAATTCTAGTATGAAGTGACAGCTGTTTCAAGATGAGATCCTGAACCTTGATCAGCAGGGCATGAGTAGCACCACTGACCTAGGCAAACAAGAGCTTTGTCTGTGGTTTGTTTGGGTGTTTTGATTCCTTTTTTAACTCTGAATGTCAGCAAGAGGTGAGTTTTTTAATTCCCCTGAGGGTTGTTTCCAGGATGCCACCTATAATAAGTGGCAACCCTGGTTCAACAGCTTGCAGTCTAAAAGATGAGATGCTGCTAGACGATAGAAGAAAAATTCAGACTACAGGTTTAGGTTACAGAGGTGGGGTAACAGAAAGAATAGAATGGGTTTGCACACATCAGTCCATTGTAAGATTAATAGCCAAACTGATAAGAAGCTGGAGCAGAAGAAGCCAACATCCTGTATTTCTTCTCTTTCTCGGTTAGGTCAGTATGTTAGGAAAGAATCCCTTGCAATGGAATCTTTGTGGAACATGGACACACTTTTCCCAATAAATATTTGTGAAATGGATGTTTTTCCATTTTCCTGAGCAACTTTGCTATTAAGGAAAAAAGACTATTGAAAATTTTGGGAAAAAGCACGTATGCTTGGCAGGCCTCCAGATCTGCTCTGGTACTTCTTCCCAAACAGGGGGTGGGAAAAACATTTATTTATAAACTGAATGTGTAGGAACTGGAAGAGAGAGAGAAAGAAAGGTCAGTGGCCTTCTGCCGGGTGAGGTCTGTACCTGTAAGGTCAGCGACAGAAGCTTCTGCAGGCTGGAGAGTACTTATCACAAAGAAGAACAAAACCAGTTTATGTTAAACTGCTGCATGGTTTCATAATATTTTACCTAATTTATGTAAATGTTCAGATAGTGGAACAGTAATGTAATAAAAATCCTTTTAAAACTGCAGGTCTGGAGGCTGAAAGAAAGAGCAGTGATAATGCACCATCATTCTTTCTGTAATTGAACAAGTCAATTTTGACAATTAATCTTTAATAGTGCAGAGCTGCTTCTTCCTTTCTGTGCATTACAGAGCGCTTTATGCTCTCATAAAGTGACGATTTCCCTGATTGCAGATCCATCAGCCCCCATTAAATAATTCTGATGCCCTAGACATCTCCTATCACATGAAGGAGAACAATCCCTCTTTTAATGGGCTTGAGAAGTGAATGTGCAGGTTGCGTAATTTGTGCTGATGGCCCTGTGGACTGAACACGTGCTCTGCTCCTGCCTTGGTCAACAGAGATTCAGTTTTTTGGGAAATGACTTGACGGAACTCGTTTGCTTCATTTGAAGTGGATAAGTGGCAAGGAGGTAACTCATTAGTATAGCACAGCATTTCTGCTGCATGTCAAACTAATAAGCCTTCATTTCCCATGTATTTGAAATTGTATTGGTTGCAGATTGATTGTTGAAGATCTGGTTTGTACCCTTGCAGCCTACCATGAATAAGCAACAGAGCAAATCCCTTCATGCTGCATGGAAGGAGCAGATAGGGCATACTGTGAAGGGCTGTCTCTCACGCAAATGCATGTGAAAAACTGGCTGGATGGCCAGGCTCAAAGAGTTATGGTGAATGCACTTAAATCTAGTTGGCAGCTGGTCACAAGTGGTGCTCCCCAGGGCTCAGTACTGGGACCAGTTCTGTTTAATATCTTCACTCATGATCTGGATGGGGGGATCAAGTGCACTCTCAGTAAATTTGCAGACAACACCAAGCTGGATGGGAATGTTGATCAGCTAAAGGGTAAGAAGGCTCTGCAGGGGGGATCTGGACAGGCTGGATTGATGGGTTGTGGCTAATGGTATGAGGTTCAACAAGGCAATGTGCTGGGTCCCGCACTTGGGCCACAACAGCCCCATGCAATACTCCAGGCTTGGAAAAGAGTGGCTGGAAAGCTGCTGGGTGAAAAAGGACCTGGGGATATTGACTGATGGAGCTGAACATAAGTCAGCTTGTGCCCAGGTAGCCTAGAAGGCCAATGGCATCCTGGCCTGTATCAGTGGTGTGGCCAGCAGGTCTAAGGCAGTGGTCATCCTCCTGTTCATCCCCCTGTACTTGGCACTGGTGAGGCCGTGCCTTGAACACTGTGTTCAGTCCTGGGCCCCTCACTATAAGAGAGATATTAGGGGCTGGAGTGGGTCCAGAGGAGGGCAATGAAGCTGGTGAAGGGTCTGGAGGATAAATCCTATGAGGAGCAACTAGGGGAACTGGGGTGGTTTGGAGAAAAGGAGGCTCAGGGGAGACCTTATCTCTCTCTACATCTGCCTGAAAGAGGTTGTAGTAAAGTTGGTCTCTTTTCCCAAGTAACAAAAAGTAGGATGAGAGGGAATGGCATCAAGCTGTACCAGGGAAGATCTAGACTGGATATTAGGAAAATTTTCTTCACCAAAATGGTTGTCAAGCATTGAAACAGGCTGCCCAGGAAAGTCATGGAGTCACCATCCATGAAGGTAGATGATGTGTGGATGTGGTGTTTAGGGATATGGTTTAGTAGGGGTAAACCATATCCCAGAGGGATATGGACTTGGTAGTGTCAGTTTAAAGGCTGGACCCTGTGATCTCAAAGGTCTTTTCCAACCAAAATTATTCTATGATGTTGTGTATGTGTGCATGTGTGTATGTATATATTGTTTTGTGACAAAGGGGAAACAGTCAACAGGTCCCTAGATGTTTCTTCAGGCTTTAGGACCTGCTGATAAGCCCACTATTTTCCTTAAGGTGGTGGTGTTGGGGTAGTTTATTGTCATTGCATGGCTTCTGTGATAGGATTTGTGTGGGATAAATCCAAGAGTGCTGGAATGTGGAGTAGGTAGGGCAGACTCTGAGCAGCATTTGGGAAAGGCTAAATTGCATGGTGCAGCTCAGCATGCTGGATGGTACTAGTTGAGCAGCTATGTTGAATCTAGTCCTAAGAGGGTGCATCTTCACCTAGAGCCTCTGTTCTAGATGTGATTTACATTTTCACTTTGTGCTACCTAGGAAATGGGTCAGGATTCTCTTTCATTCTGGGTTGAAAACCCACCCGCAAGAAACTGGGTGAACTATCTGATGGGTACACATTTTTCCAATGCTTTCCCACTATTTCCTGTCTTATCCCTGGGACAGGCTGAGCTTCAGAGCACAGCGCTGAGCTGTTTTGGTTTTATAACAGGCTCCGTAGAGACTCGCCTTTTCCTCTCATTTCCTCTCACAGCAGGATGTTTTTTTTTATGGCAGTGTATTACAAAGTGTACAGACAACAGTCCCCTCCCAGGTCAGCTGTCTTGCCTTTTTGCTGTTAAAACCAGATGTTGCTGGGAGGTGATGGAGCAGTGTGCTAGGACTAAGAGTGTGAATATGGCATTAGATAGCATAATTGGAAGAACAGAGAATGTTTCTAAAACTTTAGGAGGTACACAGGCAGGTAAGATAACTTACAAAGCTTTAGCTAAGAAAGCGATGACTGCAAAGTCATCCCTGTGGGCAGGGAGTGTTACCACTGGCTAGAAAGTATGGCAGGATATTGGGCTCAGTTATCCTATCTTTTTTTGCTTCTTGAAACTCTAGTAAACTGGTATATCCACCTGAAATCTGCCAAACCAGTTCCTTGCTTCCAGAGGCTCCTGTGTAGCAAATCATAGTTTTGGCTGAGGCTTCATGGTTGTCCTGCTTGCACATGCCTTTAATGATGAAAGTTACTTTAAAATGGTCTTCAGCCCTGGGCTGTGACTGACAGTATTTGATTTACGGCAGAGATTGTGTTTAGGTACAGGAGAAGCACTGTTCTGTGAATAGCTGCCAAGATGACTTTGAACTGCAAGTAAATCTATCACCTACTTATTTCTGAATTAGGAGGTATTTTCTCTGCCTGCTGTGTTGATGTGAGCACATATTAATTTCTTGGGATGTGTTGTGAAAGTTTAAATAGTTTGGGCACAGGTTCCAAACTTGGGAGATCTTTGCTCTGAAGAAGTCCTCAAGTCACCTTAGATGCCTGTGGGCTGGATCCTCAAGTTAAGGCTTATGCTTCCATTCATGGGACTTGGATGCCTCAGTAAAAGTTGGGGAGATGATAGTGCAGTCATGCCTCTCTCTTCAGTGAGTAGAAGTACCTCTTATTTACAGAAGAATTTTGTGGAGGTATGCATTAGATGTCACTTATCATGTAGGCCCTGCCTTGTTAGCACCAGTATTAATTAGCTCAGCCCTTCCAGCAGCTGGGCAAGGCTGCAGGGCTGTAGCCTTGCTATAGTTTTTCTTTTACTGCTGTTGCTGCTACAGTTCCCAGGTGCGTGTGCTCACAAAAGAGAGGGTAGGGATTATCAGATCATTCTGCAGGGATGACAAGAGGAAGGGCTTTCTCTGTAACCCCTTGATCTTGGTTTTAGCACAGTACAAATGTACCAACTTTTATTTGCAGCTGCTTCCCTCACTCTGCTGAACATCCTGCCTTATCGCTTTACAACTCCAACCATTTGCTTTGGCAGGTTGCTACAAACGACAGGTTTTGTAAATCGTGGTTATTAGGACGCCTGTCAAAAGCCCTTGACAATAATACTAACATGAATTCTCGTCTTCTGCAATGTGTTGTCATAACTGCCACCTAGTGCTGATGCCGATGTATGCAGAGGAGATTGTCTCAAAACCAGCGCTGTTGTAGAACCAAGTGCAAGCTTTATAAACAAAGAAGCCAGAATGGTTCCAAAGGTCATAATTAGGTCTCCCTAAAAATGAATCCATTATCAAAAATCGTTAGTGCCCAAGGTTTGTCTCCATGATCACTAAATGACTTTGTTATCTGCACCTGCTTCCCAGAAATCACTGAGAGCTTCTGGAAGGAGGCTTTAAGCTATTGAGGCGCCTGCTCATCAAGGCAGAAACCTACGTTTCCACTTATTTGGACCAAATTGTCCCTTAACCACGTTGCAAAGGAAAAGAAGTTTGAATGTGTACATAACACTTGTAATGCTCCCAACTTGTAGATCCAAGTAGTAACAGAGTTTGGACAGAGCTTGTGTTTTTCATTCTGGATGAAAATTTGTAGATAGATTTCCATCACAGGGTTCGCAGTTCAGTTCCAATGTTTATTGGGAACTGCATGTAGTAAGGTTTTGCTTGTGTATGTGTATGTATGTGGATTTCACAAGTGCATGGGACCTGATGAAATCCAGCCTTGAATCCTGAAGGAGCTGGCAAATGAAGTTGCTAAGCCACTGTCCATCATATTTGAAAAATCATGACTGTCAGGTGACGTTCGCAATGACTGGAATAAGGGAAATATAACTCCCATTTTCAAGAAGGGGAAAATGGATGACCCGGGGAATTACAGAGCAGTCAGTCTCACCTCTGTGCCTGGCAAAAT